>CATIWQ010867772.1:0-44141 GCA_949673415.1 Euphorbia schlechtendalii | reverse complement strand
GTATTATTTGAGGGACAAGCTTCCAAGGCTCTCTACATAAAACATGGGGAGATTTGGTCCTATAGAGATGTAAGAACCAAATTTCCATGTATCTTTTTTTCTTTTATTTTTTATGCAAGTTATTGGTGTGGTGTTTCGATTTTGTGGAATTCATGTTACTTTCGAACTATGCTTGTTTAATTAACTTATTATTACTAATCTCAGTAGAGCAATTCTCAATTTTTTCATTAGTTTGATTTTATTTTTATTTCTTGGGGCATACTTCATCTCAAGTGCTATAGTTTGTGTCCTTCCCTAAATGGAATAGGAAGGAAGAGAAAGCAGGATAGGAGTAATTAGCAATATGATATTTAATTAACTGATTGATAATGTGCTTACATTGTAGTAATAGTTTGCATATACACATATAGTAAAACTAATTACTAAATGGCCATCAAAGAAGCATCAAAGTTTGATACTTGAAAGTATTTCAAGTCAACCAACATTCTTTGTTTTGTGAGAGGCCCAAATCTGATTGCAGGAAAGATTGAAGGTCATGAGAGATCCAAAATAACGAGTCTTGACGGAAATAAATTGACGGTGTAAGCAAAAATTTTGACCATTTTTTTATCGGCCTTTGTTCACATTACTTGCTCTGTACTCATGCATTCATCATCTAGTTGTATATTTAGTCTAACATTGCACCTGTAGTGGCTTTATGATTATTAAGTATTTCTTTCCAGGACAAGACCCGACTCTTAATCTTCATTGTTTCTCTCGGTGTTTTTTATTATCCTACATGTGCCATGGCATTTGATGCAGAGTATGCATGTTGGCTAGAAGAGCATAACATGCAGATTGTTGGGCTTGTTGTATTCTTATGTGAAATATTTAACTTCTGTGATATGATTACAGGTCAATGCAGAAGCTGCAATGCTTGACCAGGTAATAAATCTTGATATGTGATCTATACTCTATAGGATTTAGATACTAATACTATGTTTGCTTTTATTTTATTACCAAAGTATATTAGTTAAAGAACAGTTCCATTTGCGAAGGCTTTTTGAATTTCATTGCTATGCTTTGCTTGTCATTTCATTGCAACCTTTTATTATGTATTTTTTTCTCTTTATGCAGCCCATGAGCATGGTCTTTCCTGGTGTGGTTGGGTTTAAGTTGTTAGGAAAACTTAGGAATGGTGTCATAGCTACTGATTTGGTTTTAACTATAACATAGTTGCTAAGGAAGCATGGTTTATTGGCAAGTTTGTGGAGTTCTACGGTAAATTATTTAATAGTGTTCTCTGACTTCCTTTTGAGATTGGTGATTGTTGTTTTATGATAGGCTTATCTCACTTTAAAATGTTTCTTTTTATTTCAATATACAAGTGAAGGTATGGGTGAATTATCATTGGCAGAGAGGATATCGATGTACTAAAGATCAGCTCTCTTGGATTCGCACTTTGATTCAGTGAGTGTTGTTTTGATCCAATAAATTTTCATTTCAGGTTCGGATGCTAGGGTCAGATAGACCTTTCCTCGTTGAGATACAAAATTCCTGCCAAGTGCCTACAAGGAGTCTTGTAAAAGAAATAGAAACAAAGATAAATAGCTCAAATCATAAATTGGTGAGTTATTTTCAGGCTTCAAGGTTGTGTTTTCTTCGATTGATTTTACTACAGAAGCAATATTGTGCACTAGTTTGGATTTCACTCCCACTTGTGGATGCAGATTTGCAGTCAATTGCATCTATTGAAGACATGGTAAGTTTCATTTTTTCATCTTATGTAAACTAATGAGCAGAAATAAGTTCTAAAAAGAAATTCTATCTTCTTGTGATGTAACTTCTAGACTTGCATCAAGCTGTTTTAGTCAGTCAATGTATTTTGATTTCCGTTAATGTATTCTGTGTTGCTGTTTGGCACTAAATTTCTTGTCAATAACATTGGCCTAAATAGCATATAATTTTCACTCTAGTGTGAGTTTATTGTCCACATTTGTTTATTTTAAAATCTCTAAATCTATATACAAGGATATTAAGCTGTAGAAAATTTTTTCACAACTTGATTATTTTCTTTAAATTTCTCATTAAGCGATAACATTCTTGTTTTGTTCTTCTATAATGTAGGTTGTCAATCTGCTTATTAAGATGATGAGAGCAATGATTTAAATCATGGCGAGTAGTTTAAACTTCAAATGTGTAAAGATTGGTTTGAGAATCTTTTGGAAACACTATACACTTTTAGTAGCGTTATTTTTAATTTGTATAGTATTATGAATTTTTTGATTCTTGTTTGAATTTGTATACAATTGAATATTATGCATTATGAATTATATACAAAAAATGAATTTCATTTTTTTGAATTATGGTATTAATTAAGTGTTTTACAAATGTGTTGTAATAAGTGCAAAAAGTATTTCATATTTCAAATGCGATATAAGTGTTTTTCAAAAAGTGTTACGAAAACTGGACATGGTGTTGTAAATATGTTAAAAGTATTATAAGAAAAGTGTTGCCATAAACAATAAAAGTGTTGCGAAAAAAACTAACGGATGTTAAGGTTGACGGTGACGGGTATTTTTTTGCAATACAACAGAAGTCGTTGCAAGTACTAAAAAAGTGTTGTGAAAAGTCACTTGTCGCAACACATTTCTTAGTTTGGGATAAAAAAAAAGTGTTGCGAAAACAACTTTTCGCAAGGGAAGCATCACCAACGACTTTTTTCACGAAAAAGTGTTGCGACAAGTGCTTTTGCAACACTTTTAACACTTTAGGCAACATTTTATCGTTGTTGCGACGGACCATCTATGGCGTAGTGAGCCCAGCTTTAAGCTATTCGAATCCTCTGTGCTTTTGCATCCCATATGAAATTCAAATTGTTTCAAATGGATGTCAAAAGTTATTTTCTGAATGGATTCATTCAAGAAGAATTTTATATTCACTAGCCTCCAAGCTTCAAAGATGCGAAGAATCCTGAGCATGTCTTCAAATTGAAGAAAGCTCTTTAAGGATTGAAGCAGGCTCCAAGAGCTTGGTATGAGAGGTTGATCAATTTCTTGATCAGCAAAGGCTATGAAAGGGGTAAAGCAGATACAACTCTATTTATTAGGTGAAGGAAAGAAGATATGTTGCTTGTCCAAATATATGTTGATGACATCATATTTGGAGCAACTAATGAGAAGATGTGCAAGGAATTCAAGAAGCATATGAAGAGCGAGTTTGAGATGTCTATGATGGGAGAACTCAATTTCTTTCTTTGACTTCAAATCAAGTAGTCTAATGATAGAATTTTAATCAATCAGTCCAAATATGGTAGAGAAGTTTGGAAGAAGTTTGACATGGAACATTCAAAGCCAATATCCACTCCAATGGATACAGATACTGTCTTGAGTAAAGACAAAGCTGGTAAATTTGTGGATAGCAAGTTCTACAGAGGGATCATCAGTTCTCTTCTTTATCACACTAGTAGTAGGCTAGGCATACAGTATGTTATGTGCTACTGTGCTCTCGTTATCAAGCTGATCCTAAAGAATCTCATTTAACAGCTGTAAAGTGAACTCTCAGGTACTTGCAAAGTTTGATTGATGTAGGTCTGTGGTATCTCAGCAACTTAGATTTCACTCTTAGGGGATTCATAGATTCTGTGGAAGAGACAAACTCGACAGGAAGAGTACAATAGGAGGATGTCATTTCTTTGGAGAGTGTCTTGTGTCTTTGTATAGTAAGAAGCAAACTTCTATTGTGCTGAGTACAACTGAAGCTAAGTACATGGCAGCAGGAAGTTGTGTAGTAAAATTGCTTTGGATAAAGTAGTAATTTGAAGATTATGGTATAAAGTTAACTTGTCTCGAAGTTATGTGTGATAACAAGAGCGCAATTGATTTATCCAAGAATCTAGTTCATCATGGGAGAATGAAGCATGCCAACATTAGGCATCACTTCATTAGAGATCATGTGCTATGAGGATATGTCAAGATAGAGTATGTTCCATCAAAGGAGCAGCGCGTTGACATCTTCACCAAACCATTTCCAAAAGAACAATTCTGTGTACTGAGGCAATTGATTGGTGTGGCTAATACATGATGAAGAAGAAGGATGAAAATCTCAAAAATTTGGCTAAGTGTAATTGATCAAGCATGAGATGATACGTGGATAACACTGCCAGTTTTTAAAGAAACAGCATGAGTAGGAACCATTTTTAAAAACTCATTGTTAAAACTCAAATCTATTCGTTTTCAAAAAGACGTACGCTTGAATAGGAACCGTTTTTACCAAAACTCACCATTTTACTGAGGTGATTAATTAGATGTCAATCTCAGCGTTCATTTTCATCATAAGCTAAGATAGTGACACGTATCCATGAGAGTTGAGATTGTCTATATAAGTTGAAGAGTTGAAGAAAGAGGGTTACTTGCTTTCTACGAACTTGAAATCTTAGAGGATTTGAACCCTAATCTTTTCTTCTTTCTATTTTCTCTTAACTCTCTGAAATGGTGAAAACCAAGACCACTTTCAGACTCAAAAACACCACTACCATGAAGATTATGGCGAACATGGTTAACCCTTGAAGCAGGAATTAGTCTTGCTAAAGTGGAATGGGAAGATGGTTTGGATTTTGGCCCAATGTATGAATTGAACTATGAAGGCCTGCTTCTCAACAAGATGATGCACCGAGTTATCAAGCAGTAGCACCTAAGTTCCTTTTTAAGAATGGAAGGTCCTGCAATCACAGGCCTCATTAGAGCTTTCTACACTCATCTCTACACAATAGAGGGCTTTAATAATGTTCTGCTGATGGACTTTGGAGGAAAATCAACCTTGATTTGTTCTCATCTGATTGGGAGCATTCTCAACATGCCTAATTCAAGCACTCAGCTCCACAGATCTAGCGATGAAGATTCCATCATCATTCTCGAAGATTAGGAACTCCCAACCAACCACGTTTCAGGGGAGATTGCCGCCAGTGGGATGTCATGGATAGCAAGGATGTGCCATGAGCTAGTGGTGAAGTTACTGCTACCCATAACTAGCTCTCTTACGAATTGCACATACTTCGAGCATTGTGTGGTCTACCATATGGTAGAAGGTAAAAAGCTTAATTGGCTAGTGGTGATTCTTCACCACTTGACAAAGCTGACTACCGTCTATCACTATGGTTACCTCATAACCGAGATTATGAGGGTAGTGAATGTCGAGGTGGCTCAGTTTTTGGGGGAGTCTAGTGAAACAGTCCTACCGATGAAGAAGAGGCTTGAAATGTCACATTTCAGCAGTCTAGCTCGTAACCAAGTTCATGCTAGGTACACCAAGGCTCAACGAAAGCGAAAGCAGAGATATGTACCGACAGTATTGCCTACAAACATCAGCAAGGAGGAGGAAGACCAACTCATGTTGGACTTTGAGGAGAGTGATGACTTTGATAAGGCTCCAATCTCTAGTATCTTGGAGAATGTGACCACAATCCCCTCCAAACCTGAGAAGGCTACTTCCTCTAAGGCTAAGGGGAAGAGTCCAACCAAGTCCAGTGATGCTCCTACTCAGCATGAAAGAAGGAAAACGCAAGCCAAAACCCACACATAAAGGGATGTAGAGGCTAAGCTGCTAGTTGAGTAAAAAGCTGAGGAAAAGGAAGTAGAGGCTGAGGCTAATGAGTCCTTACGCTAAAGGAATCATA
This sequence comes from Euphorbia schlechtendalii, assembly GCA_949673415.1. Lineage (NCBI taxonomy): Eukaryota > Viridiplantae > Streptophyta > Magnoliopsida > Malpighiales > Euphorbiaceae > Euphorbia > Euphorbia schlechtendalii. Next base: position 38,488 of record CATIWQ010867772.1, on the reverse strand, counting down.
AGATGGTTTTCTCAGATGATACTAAGGAGCAGGGCGAGGCCAAGAAGTCTAAAGATGAGGACCAACTTGGGTCCAACACTGCTGAGAACATTCAAGACGTTTTTACCAAACTTAAGGGCACTCAGCAAAAGCATTCTGCCACCACAAGGCCACTACAAAAGAAAGTGCAGGTGGTGAGTAGCGAGGAGGATGTTGGAGAAACCCTTATCCAAATTCTAGAGGAGTTTGATCCTCAAGACCCTAACATCCCCACTCCAACCTTCACTCATTGGAGAGCCTTCTTCTCAGCATGAGAAACCTTAGGCTGACCCATCCTTAGGTCACACAGCTAACCCAGTGGTTCCGCAAAATCCTATCCCTTCATCTTCTCTTGTAAATCCTCAAATCCCTTCTATTGTAAATTCTTCTATTCCGTCAGGTTCTACTTTAGTAGATCCTAAAATGCAGAAAATTTCTTCTCCTTCTCATTCTAACTCTGTACATTCCCCAATTCCCATTTCTTCACCTGAAAATAGCCAAGACTCCTTTCCTCTATCTCCAGTACATATTTCTTCAACCCCTTCTCCTGTACATTGTCAACCAATAACAAATTCTTTTAGAGCCATTGTACCTTCTATTCCACTCAAACCAATTTCTTCATCTATACATGGTTCCGAACCTACCCTTTCTTCAAACCCATCCTCAACCCCCTTAACCTCTCTATTTAGGGAAGTTCCCAACGCTGAGAACTCCGTTCAGCAGGGAAAAGCAAGTGGTCAAATTGTTGAGGAAAATTTTACAGCCAGTGACACACCTCAACACAGTAGTAAGCTAGTAATGGCTGATACATCTTTCTTGGCACAGATCTGAGAGTTAGCAAGAAAGTAATTTCTTACGCTCAAGACTGATGCTGAGTTAGATGGAGTAGTAGGCAACATGCTACTCACTCAGGAATTAATGGACATTATTCAAGCCCAAGGAAAAATTGCTAGAATTCGAATAGCACACAAGTGTGCCTAGTGACTCTCTATACTTTGAAGAGTTTGAGAGGATCCAAGGCAGCTTATTGGTTATTTAGAATCACTTGGCAAAAGAGAGTGCCAAGAGCCTAGTAAATCATATGGCAATAATCCTGAATGGGTTAATGGACTCTGCAGCCCTGCTTGGGGTAGCTGGTACATCTATTCTAACGTCTACTATAATGGCATATGCTATTGCAGGAAAGATAAAGAGTAGCATAGACACTGCTACTAAGCAGTTGTGTCTCTTGAGTACCAACATGGCTACTTAAGTGACACAGATCCATGAGCTCGGGAAGGAGCAGGCTAAGATAAAGAGACTAATCGATTGCAAGATCGAGGATATCTCTAAAGAGGTAGCACCTACCAAGGACATGAGAAGTTGGTCGAATCCGAGTCAAGTTTCTTTCTTGTTCATGATAATAAGCAAGATGAGGTGCTAAAGCTGTTAAAGGATATCTCTAAGAAGCTGGACAAGGCCCCGCCCCGTCGTGAACGTTAATTCTCTCTCTACCAAGATGGATACTCTTCAGCTAGAGGTCTCTGAATAAGTAAAGAAGAAAGTTTTCTCATTACAGAAATTTCTTGTAACTGTGATGGGACAGATTTTTCCAGCAATGCAATACACACTAAGCTGAATGTCATAAAAACCAAAGTGGAAGATCTAACGAAGAAGTTGGATTCTCTCTTTAAAATGGGAGAACTGGACGGAAAAGACATCGAGTACACCTCATGATGTATCACATCTATTGGTCCAAAAATTCTTGATATTGAATCTCAGTTGAAGATTACACTAATATCAACATACTTTCATGGTGTTCTTCAGTGTTTTCAACAGTTTATGAGTCAAGGTTTTGACCAGATAGCTCATCTCTCACGTTGCCACCATCTTCTTCTTAGCGAGCTAAAAGATCAAGATTTTCTCTCAACCAAGGGCAAGGAGCAACTGGAGCAGGAGATTTCCACGTAGATAATTGGCTAGCAAGAGAGCTTTCAAGATGCACTCGACACCTTTAATGTTTGTCTTGATCAAATTGTTCAAGGTCAGATAGCAAAGGGGGAGAAGGTAGTTGAAGATGCGCTCAGAATGGCAAATCTCAACAAAGGATCTCTTCCAAGGCATTCTCATCCACTTCATCCTTCTAACAAGACCAATCAGGACAAGACCAAGACTGCTAGATCTTCCTCTCAGTGCATAAGAAATAGTTTAGGCCATGTTCTGAATAGATGTAGAACTTGTAATAGGGCTTAGCTTGTAATCTTACCTCAAGACATACTCTATGTACTGACTAAGTCATTCTTTTGATATAATAAAAATTACAAGTTTCTACCTCAAGTTAAGATCTTCTTAACTTTTTATGTTATGTGTATGTTTCTGCTGCATGTCTAATGATGTAGTGCAAGAAAACATACATGATACCAAACCTTTGGAGATAAGATGAAGTAAAAAAATGTCCCAATCAAAGAAGAAATCCTCCAAGTATGGGGGAGCTGAGCCGCTTGTAGAAGACTCACTCAGTATGGGGGAGCTCAAGCTAACTAAGGGAAGTCACTCAGCACAACGAAGTTTTACACTACTTTCATGTATTTTGTAATATCTGAACTATTTATTCAATTAACTTCTTCTACTACCTAGTTTGCTATCTATCCAAAATGGGGGAGATTGTAGAACCCAAGTTAATAGTACTTCACAATACTGAGTTATTTTGGAAATAGCAAACTATCTAGGAGAGTAAAATTAATTGAGTACTAAGTAGACTCTTAATTAATAAAGCTAACTTGAGTTTATTCATGGAAGAACAACTTAGTTTTGTTGGATAATTAATTAAGTTATAACTTAGAGTAGGAAAAGCTGATTCTGTGATGAGTACTACATAGTTTAGGATTACTTCACTCAGCTCGTGCTGAGTCTTGCTTTTATTTAATTAAAAACACGTTATTTTACATGTATAGATGTAATGAAACATGTGCTACTAACATCGTTTGTGAAGGAACAGAATATTCTTTAACTACTTGTCAAGAGAAAAGGTATTGAAATTAATGAAGATTCTTGTAATCCTCACAATGCCAAAAAGTGTCAGTATGGAATGTCAGGGATTCCTCACTACACTCCAAGTAAAAGGAATTTTATGTTATGCGCTACGTGTCAAGTGTCTCCGCGTGAATCTGTCAACGTCAACAAGGTTAGCCAATGGGAAGACTACGTTGCATTCTAGCGCATCTCTCTTAGAACTAGATTACTTGAAGATAAATGAGATTTTATCAATGGAATTTTATCATGCCTCAATGTTCAAATTTCTATATCTAAACGTCCTGGAATCTATCTCCAATAGGAAGATTCGAAAGATTAGAAGAGATAAGAAATTGAAGATTAGCAATATCGTAAAGTTTGTAATGGATACTTCACAAAGCTTCAAAGTATAAATAAAAGATTGGAGCAGACATTCAAACTTGGTGAATCACCTCAAATTTCTTAAGAGCTAAAACGCTACACAAATTACTCTAGCTATCAAAGAAATTCCAATGCAAGAAATCAACAAACATAAAAGTTCATATTTGTTTGTAATAGAGAAAATTTACTTAGATTAATATTGTTAGGATTCAATGTTTCTATAAGTTAAATCTAGTTTTCATTCTTATTTAATTTGAGTGTCAGTATGGGAAGGGTACCCAAATTGAGTTGAGTGGTAGTTAGAAAGGAGGGTACTTTCTGTAATCATGTCTACCCACTGTAAAGGCTTCTTCACCTATTGAAGGAATGACTCACTAGTTGATTAAAGCTCAGAGACTGTATTCGGGGACTGGAGGTAGGCTAGGGGCCGAACCAGGATAAATCTCAAGTGTTTACTTTCTATCTTTAATCATTAAGCTTTAGTAGTGATCTGCTCATTCATCTCTTTCTCTCATTCATTTATTTGCTTGTTATCTGATCTTTGCTGAGTAGTTTTAGTCAGCTAAAGATTGAAGATAAACTGTGCCAGCACAGTTGAACAGTTTATAAGTTTTGATATCGCACTCAGCACGCATACTCAGCATACATATAAAAACCGAACTTGGTGATTAACTTGAAAAATCTAAAAGTAACCAAGATTAACCATTCACCCCCCCCTCTACAATTATTAAGAGCTCATTTAGGGACCAACAATATTAAATATGTATATGCGCATTGATGAGACAAAGTCCATGACTACTTCATAGCGTAAAAGTGCAAGGACATAATGGGAGCTGTGTGGTGTGAGAACTGCACATACGTGTTACTATGAATAGTCTAAATATCCCTAGTCATAGTTTCATTGAGACCAGACATCAATGGAATGGATAGACTAGCATGTGTATGGCTTACTCCTTAAATTAGATCCAAGTATATGATCTCACAAGCTGAAGGTGGTACCTTTGGTTAACACATGAATGTATTCGGGTAATACATTGGAGACCGATATAAGATAGACACTTGGAAATAACTATTTCCATGTGTTAGTGTCATATCTTATTGCGGTAGCAATACAAGTATCCTCAGACCTGAGATACCGGTTACCTTGTGTAGTAGTTGCTATACTTTGGGTCATACTTATTCATACCCTACCGATTAGGATGATACGGGTGATTACGAATGATCACTTAAGCTATGTAGTCAAGATGGAACCCATCGCCCGTTGTTGAAGTGACACACTCATAAATCTCTAATCAGAGTATAAGATTGATAGAATGTGTTTTTAGTGAATCTTGATACATAAAGGCCGAGTGGTTTTCTTCGTGAACAAGTATAATTCCAAGATAGTTATGGCTATTACATGAGTTGACACTTAATCCAAGCTCAATAAACTAGATGGTACATAACCTGATGGAAGAAGAGTATTGTATTGGTTACTACTATAGAATTGTATTAAGTCACAAGCACGTGACATTCAAAGTATCGGGGGATCATACACCTTTTCTAAAAAGCCCATTTGATCATCTAAAGCTATCGGGTTCCATAATGGTCTGGAACACTGAGCCTAAAGATTCCTGATGGAAAGCCAAGTTTAGGTTAACCTCTAGTGGCTCTATACTTTGGGATCCTATAAGGTCACACACTTTGGGTCTTTATCGGACTAAGTAAAGAAATTATAGACGGGGTCTATGCTGAAAATGCAAGTTGTCGAATCTGTTAGAAGAATTATTAATTAGTTGAACCGAATATATAATTAAAAGGAATAAAGAGGAAATAGGGAAAATTACACAAAGTGGAGAAAGGGAGTTTTCCCATTACGAGATGGCCCCAAAACGAACATGAGTTGTTTAAAGTGGGGCCTGCGTGGTTGCCCCGCGAGCTGAAAAGCTCATGAGCTACTAGTGCACGGGGCAAGGCCGCATGCTAGCACTGCCCATGATAGCACTTATGAGGGCTTGAAAAGCAAGCCCGCTAGGGCTTCCCTTGTAACCCGCATGGGTTAGCCTATAAGTCTCCTTGACTTTCGTGGCTAACCCGATATGGATGGGATGGGAATATCCCCAACCCATCTAGTTATTGAGGGGGAGTCTAACACTCCCCTTTTTCCCTATAAATAGGTCTCCCGCTCCTCTCTTTATTGCACAACACTTAAAAATAGATTTAAGCTCAGATTTTCTATCTAGATTCGACTCCCTCTTCTTCTTTTGTTGTGCAAGTTCCTTCATGAAGCTCTCCAAACAATCAAAGAATTCTTTTTTATGGCTCTTTCTTAAGTGAGCCTTCTGGATTATTTTTTGGGTTGATTTTCGAGTGGTCTAGCAGCTGCTATCTACTAACGGGTTCTTCCTCAACGAGCTTTTGGTCGGTGAAGATCCGTGTGGATCAATCGTAGAGGCTCTCCTATTTTGGAAGCTTGTGCTAATGAAGTGCTGCCGGATTACTCAAAGGGAACACCGCTATCAAAAAAAAGAGAAAGCACGCATCAATCGATAATGTTTCAACCTTTAGATGCTAGGTTTCTTTTACAAGCTTTACAAACCTAAAACCATTGATGGAACGTTTTAACTTACATTATATCAATCATGGCATGCTTAGGAGATCTATAGGTTAATTTTATGTTTTGAAATTCCATCTTGTAATGATTGTATGTTTAGTTACTGTCTTGATTAACTAGCAGGGACACCCTCTCATTCTTTAACCATACTATTAGCTGTCAAAGAGTCATCCGTATGGGCAATGCTAGTACAGGAACATGATGATAAAAGAGAGCATGCAATATATAACTCGAGCAAGAAGCTACTAGACCATGAGATCCAATACATGGTGGTGGAAAAGTTATGCATTACAATAGTATGGCTGACTCAGAAGCTACGCCATTATTTCCAATCTTATCAATTGCAGGCAGTAGCCAAGGTCAATCCCATGAAGTATCTGAGTCAATCTCCAACATTGGCAGGCAAACATTCCCGGTGGTGTTGCTCCTCTCTGAGTTTGACATTAAGTACATCATGCGAAAGGTTATTAAAGGTTGAGTTTTTGCTAAATTCTTAGCTAATCAAGTGTTGGATTTCGATTACATGGAAAAATTTGGAGTTCTTGGATGAGCTGTTATCATTAGTGGAAGAAGTCAAAAAGGAGTGGACCATGTAGTTCTATGGCGCCATGAATCATAAGGGAGTGGCCTTAGGATTAGTCTTGATCACCCCTCAGAATGAAGTCATATCATTATCCAAGCATCTAGAGTTCCCAATCACAAAGCCTTCCTGTTCGGTTTAGAAGCCTTAAGGAAGGTTAGAGCTAAGGAAGTTTCACTTATTGGGGTTTCTTCCTTGGTTATTCGGCAGGTGACTAGTGATTGGGAAATTAAGGAAGAATCACTTCACCCTTATTTAGAAGTAATCCAGGTAGCCTCTTCCAAGTTTGATAAATGTGTCTTCCACCATATGCTAAGAGAGGATAATCAAATGGCAGATTCTTAGCTACCTTGGCCTCAATGTGGGAAGGACCTCAGGCCCAACCCATCAAATCGTAGGTTCTTCAGTCAGCCCGAGAACCTTATTACTACAGAGCAATGGTAGTGGATGAAAACTCAGATTTAGGTTGATGGTGCCTAGATATCGTAAGATTCTTGCAAGATGGAGTTTATCCTGATGGGGAAACAAATTTCGAGTGCACCTTTATGCATTACTTGGATGTCCAATTCCTTCTGCTAGATAATGACCTATTCTGATGCACTCCATAGGGTTTGTTACTCTGATGCTTGAATGAGAAAGAAGACCTACACGTAGTCAGACATACGAATGCCATTTATTACATTCCACATATGAATGATTTTTCTCTAGCTAAGAAGATCCAACGACAAGGGTATCATTGGATAATTATGGTTATTAACTACGTAGCTAAGGTTTGGAAGTGCCATGAATGTTAGATATACAGAGACCTTAGCAATCTACCTCCCTATGATCTCTATAACTTATCTACTCCTTGGTCATCTCAGCATTGGGGATCGATATAATTGAAAAGATTCACCCTTCCCCCAATAATAGACATAGATTCATTGTAGTGGTAGTCGATTAATTTTCCAAATGGGTGGAAGTCGAATCTTACTCCAACATTACCGCCAAGAAAATGACCAAGTTCATTGTGAAGCACATCTTCTCTAGTTCTGGATTTCCTCACCATATTGTCTTTGATAATGGAGTTTAATTTCAAGGGGTAATGGTAGAGCTCATTGAGAAGTACGGTATTAAGCATCACTGCTCTTCACCATATAGACCACAAGCTAATGGGATAATCGAGGCAGCCAACAAGTCAATAAAGAAAATACTGGGTAAGATTATGACTACTTACAGAGACTTAGCCGATAAGCTATCATTTGTAGTATGGGGTTATAGAATAAGAATTAGGACTGCAACAAACCAGGCTCCTTTCTCACTAGTGTATGGAATGGAGGCGGTCTTGCCAGTAGAAATGGAAGTAGGGTCTTTGAGAGTAGCCTTGGAAGTCAAGCTAAGAGAGTCGAAATGGGCCATAGCGAGATTTGAACAGCTTAACATGATAGATGAGCATCATCTGAAAGCCTTAGATCACTTATAGATTTACTAACAATACATGGCCAGAGTATATAATAATAATCTCAAGCACCGGAAGTAGCCTCTAAAAGTAGGAGATTTGGTGTTAAAGCAGCTAAAGCCTTCAAACATGGATTTCAAAGGGAAATTCTGACAAATTTGGGAAGGCTAGTTAGTAATCAAGAAAGTGCTAAGCAAGGGAGCCATCAAGATCATGGACATGGATGGCAATGAGTTTGTTAACCCAATCACTCAATGCATGCTTAAGCGCTACCACATTTAGGAAAAGAAATAAATTAAGAAAAGTAGTGTAAAACAAAAAATATATATGTAAATTTAGCCCATCAACTAACATTTGGTTGGTTTAGCAAAAATTAGGGCATTTTTCGTAAAATAAAAATAAATGGTCGGCTGAGTTGAAACCCAAAAAGGGCGACTCAGGCAAAACTTAGGATAGTGAGTGAAAACAATAAGTTCATCAGTTATAAAACCTGAAAGGGCTAGTTAATGGCAGGAGTCAGATCATCCAAAACATTTGTACTTCGACTAATCTCATAAATAAAGATATCATTTTTTTCTGAAAATATTCATGTGTATGTTTATCTAAATGTGTGGATGCCAATAATAGAAACATCACAATTAAACAACAAACATTTTACATTTTAATTCATTTTTATAGTTCATACTTAGGAAAAGAAAAAACAAATAAATCCGATAGAATTATACCACACTGGTATATTCTAAGCAAAAGTCGATAGTTTTTTTAAATAAAATAGCATCATTTCCATCTTCAACCATTCGCCAGGCTGGCTCTATCTATGACTATGAGGGCCAAGCCCATCCTCCTCCCTAGACCACTCTCGTGTCACCTAAGAGTACCTCTCGGGATTCGTCAGAGACCTAATTATTCCCAGCCATCCCTGATAGAATTGGTCTATCTCTGTAGTCTCAACAGTCCCATAATCAAGGTGACTAAACTTGGTATGTTATATCCATAAGCTCGGTAACCTATCTGGACATGTAAGATGCCACTATGAAACTCTGGAGGAGAAGATATTATGTGGTATCCTATAGCGCTTTCCAAATTATATGCTAAGCGACTGGGTGAGTAGAAGGTAGAAAAGTACATGCCCATCAGCAATATTTAATCCTCATGCATCAAGACTGCAACATGGGTAATCGCCCACTAGGGGCAAAGCTAATATACCCTATTATCGAAAAGCTGACTAAAAACTCGGATCCACTCATGCTTCCCCATCTACAAATGTCCCTCAGTGGTCAATCCTCACTTTTTGTAAGAAATAGGAGAGTAATAAGAAGGATTCCCCTGAGGATCGCTAATCAGGGAAAGCTTCTCTAGCAATCACACTTGAAATAAATCATGTCAGTATTGCGGAAAATAAGGGGACTTGATTTCCTGTCAGGTTTATCTTACCTTGAGAAGAGTGAGATGATCACCAACCAGGTTAGGATGTGAAGGAGTAGCATCCATACTGATAAGATTCTCATCCAATACTAGAGTAGATGGAGAATTCCCCCGAGAAAGTGGATCGATGACACATAATAGTCAGAATGGGGCAAGGGACCAACTCCACAAATAAACTCAGATATCAATAGCTAAGCTACCATGTAAGGTCAGGTGATGTGAGTCCTAAGAGTACTAATGCACCACTATAGCACAACCTCGACACAAAACCCTCTAGGAAATGGTGGGTGAGAAAGGAAAGGCTCCACAGAATCCAAGTTTCGCAAACCTTGAAGGGTGTCATCAGCCTCGAAGTGATAAGATGGATCGCTAGTGGAAAAGCTCAAGGACACGAAATCCTGAGGATGGCATGATACTCCTCAATCATTAGGAGAAGCTCTTGATGAGAAAAGTGGAAGACATGGGTGGTCGGATCCCAAAATGAGAGCATAACTCTGATAAGGCTGTATTTACAAGGTGAAATGGGAGAAATGCGAGATAGTGGAGTCCCTATAAACCAAATCTCTCAAGTTTCTTCTAGTCTGGATTCTTTAATGTACACAGGAAAGCCCAAAGTTGCTGGTTGTGAGTTGACATTAGATGGAAAGCAAAGAAAGAAGAAAATCTGAAGTCTGGAAGGCAATATTGTTATCAACTTTTGTGATATCGTTAATGATATTGCATTATCGTTAACGATGTTGCAATATCATTAACGATTGGCAGTTACAACAGTGAATAGGAGGCACCATTTTGGTAAATAGTCAATTTACGGGTTTAATTTTAGATCGGGGGTTTCCAGAACTTTTTGAGAGCAGACATCATCATCAGCATAAGGGACCTATCATAATGGAATGAAGGCCAAATTTGGAATAATGAATATTTGAGGCAAGTTTAAAAAGATAAAGGAAAAGAACCTCACATGGGTGGTGTCATAATGAGTAAAGGATAGGGTATAAGGACTCGTAGAAAGCATCTGAGTCATCTGCTCCCCTACCTTTGTGAATAGTGAGAATAGCAAAGTCATGAGGTGGCCCTCTATAAACCTAGGGGTAGTGTACATCTTACCCTACGAGCTAGCACGATCCGCACTAACCTATTTAAAAAATAATAAAGGACATGGAAAAGATAATCAAAATTTAAAGAAATTGTATTCAAACACGTGTCATACACGGGAGGAGCTCGGAGCACCACCATTATGACCCCTGCTAGTAGCGCCACCTCCATGGCCCATACCGCCATCAAAACCATCTCGTAGACCATTCCCTCCACCACCTCCCCCAAAGTCGGCCTCGATATCCTCATCATCCAATAATTCCCTTGCTGCCACCTCTATCCCCTTCCAGTGATGCAAATCCTTAGTGTCGTCATCCCACACGGTAGTCCTTGTCAACAGTGGGAATCATAGCACCTATCCTTTCTAGAAAGGTGACCTGATCTATCTGAGAGCTGGCTTTCAAGTTAGGCTAGAATACCCCTATAGGAGGGTGAGGAGGCCTGATCTATATGGACCATCACCTCTAGCCAATTCTGCATTTGTTTAAACCCAAATTCATTCTAATTCACCCAAATTCACTTACAATGCATTAAGGCTTTATAAAAAAGCTTCAAGGGAAATACATTGACTTCCAGGGCTTCACCGAATATTTTATACCCGGTTACATAACCCGAGAAAATTAATAAATACTCATATTTTAATTCTTGATTGAAAGGGCAAAACTTTTGCTTTCAGTAATCTCAATCAAAGAATTAAAACATGCATTTATTACTTGTATTTTCCCATGAGTCTCATTCTATTTTAAAACTTTTTACAGTCAATGGACTTTCTACAATCAACATCCTTTCAGACTTTTTACAATTGATGAACTTTCTATAATCCGCACCCTTTTTCAGACTTATTACAATCAACGTACAGTCTACAGTCTGTATCCTTCTTTAGACTTATTATAGTTAACAAACTTTCTACAGTCTGCATCCTTTTTCAAACTTATTACAATCAACGGACTTTTTACAGTTCACATCCCTTTTTAGACTTTTTACAATCAACGAACTTTCTACAGTTAGCATCCTTTTACAGACTTGTAGCAGTCAACAAACTTACTATAGTCCACATTTATTTAGACTTTTTCACACTCGTAATAGTCAATGAACTTTCTACATTCTGGGATTTTTTTTAGACTTTTTAAAGTCTACAAACTTGCTATAGTCAGCATCTTTTTTCAGATTTTTTACAGTCAACAGACTTTTTACAATTCACTCCTTTTTCAAACTTTCTACAATCAACGAACTATTTATAGTCTGCATCCTTTTTCAAACTTTTTACAATAAATAGACTTTCTACAGTCCACTCCTTTTCCAAAATTTGTACAGGGACTTTCTACAAGTTTTACAGTTAATGGACTTTCTACAATCCACACCTCTTTTTGAATTTTTACAATCAATGGAATTTCTACAGTGCACATCCTCTTTTAGACATTTTACAGTCAATGAACTTTCCACAGCCCACATCCTATCCCAGTCTTTTTACTATCTGCATCTCTCTTCAGACTGTATGCGATCTACATGAGATTTTCAACCGAAAGAATGAGAGTACATAGCTAACATTCTTCCCCCAACTGTTCCAGTGGTAGCAATATGCTAAAGGTCAACCTTTAAGGGGAAACCATAGCCAAATGAGCATTTCACAAGGGGTACAGAGAGACCAATTTCGAATATCGCAGTACCAGGATGAAAACCTCTAGTCAACGCAAAGTTTCCACCCTAGGTAGTGCTAGTAGCAACCGGTCAGGTTTAATCTCTAAACCTCGTTGTTCTTTCGATTGTGGGACCATACTGATCTCATATTAGTAATTATCCCATGAGGGGCAGCCTATGAGCATGGGATTTCACTCCCGACTTGTGAGTTCAATGATGAAGCTGTAATTTTTTCCCTTGCTAGTTTTCCACTTTTTACAGGGTCCTAAATTCATCTTGAGAAATCCTACTTTGTTTCTTTAGGCCTAAACCCTTCCTTAAAATTATTTTTAGCTCAAAAAGCCCAAGGCTATTATGCCATATCGTTAACGATATGGCTGATATCGTTAACGACATGACCAATATTGTTAACGACATCGTAGTAGCAGTAGAACCAAAATTGCACTTTCTGCAATTTTTAACCAAAAGGAAATCTTTACCCACATGCTCAGATTTTTCCTACAACACCACAACCCCACACCTTAACGAAGAAACTTTCCTAAAGCTAATCTATGTTGTCTTTGAATTGAAGAGAGCTCTTTAAGAAAGTACTGAAGCTTCAAGAGGGGGGAGCTCATTTTCATGCAAAACAAGTGCAAGAGAGAGAGAGTTCTAAGTTCAAGTTTGAATTTCAAGTGTTCTTAAGTGTTTTTGAGTGCTTGAAAACTAAGTTGAGCCTTTAAGCACATAGTTACTTAAAGTTACAAGTTAGTGAGTGTAAGTTCATGAAAAGGGCATGAACTTGGGATATTAGGGATTAACTAAGCAAGTTTGAGGATTAGTTCTTACATAAACTTGAGTTTATAAAGTAAGCAAAACTTGAGGTTTATCATTTTTCAACAACTTTCATTAAGTTTTAACTCCATAGAATTTAGTGTAGGTGGTTTTGGTAAACATTTCCACACATTTGGAATACTTACCCTTCTTCACAATGTTAGCTAGTCTTTATTTTCTTTCTTTTTCTCTTCAAAGTCTAAGCTTGAAGGAAAAGGATTAAAAATTCCTGTTTTCCTTCTTTAGAAGACTAACATATTCTGGGATTTTAGCTTTCCCTCAAAGAGTAACACTTACTCTTCATTCAAAGCTTGTTTTAATCAAACAAACCAAAAGAAACCAAAGAAACAAGGAAGACTTTCCAAGGAGTTTGTGAGCTTTAGCGAAGTGGATTCATGACTACGAGATGAGCCTTTGAGTTCCTAGAGTCATGCTTCACATGTCTATGTTTGCTTAATAAGTCCAAAGCTTAAACCAAAAACTAAGTAAACTGCTACTATCTATCATTACAATACCATTAACGGCATTGTAACACCGTTAACGGTATTGCGATGTTGTTACTGACCTCAACAATGTTGTTAGTAGCATTACAGTGCAGACAGTATGTTTGAAAACTTTTAAGTATCGTTTTATGTTTAAGAGGGTTAGTGGTGACTATTCAAACTTAAAATCTGAGTATTTTTAGAAACATAAAATATATGCTTGAGAATTTTTTAAAAATTGAAATCGGTCCGAAAGGTGTTCAAATGGTTAAAGTTAGTCCCCTTCACGGGGATATTACTTTACTAAGTTCAATTATATCATCGTATTTGTCTTGTTTTAACCTAGTTTTATTTTTCTTATATATTATGAAGTTGTGTTAGGAAACCCCGATGAAGGGAACCCAAGTTCTCAAATAACCGATCCAACAAAACATTCACATGCAACATTTTCAATAAATAAAATGATTAACATTCATGTGTATAAAATGAACATTTTTCACATAAGAATTTTGAAATCTCCTGTTGTTTTAAACTAGACTGCGCGGGTCTCATGAAAAATCTAATCGAACATACTTGCGACTACTTGTGATGTGCAATATTATTTGTGCTAACCTTTGTGGATGAAGGTAGATTAGGATTAAATGATTGTTAGGATTTAATTTTCATCAGGTATCGCATTTAAATTTTAAAATCAATTCTAATATTTATTAGATATCAATTTACTTTAGGCGATTATATCATTTAGATTCGATGTATTTAGGCGTTTAGTATCCCCCATCCCAAAATATAATTAATCCCCCATAGATTAGCTTTATTCACTTTCCTACGTGTTTACTTTCTACAATTTATTTATTTATTACTTTATGCATGAACGATAAAATAATCATAAGCGAAAATATCTAGAATAGCTCGAATATTATAAACGTGGTTTCTAACATAGTACAATATAACTCAAATGATGAAAAAGTAAGTAACTCATCTGAACTCGAATCTCTGTACTATGGTATATATTAGGCAAACGGATATAAGCTGTACCAAATTTTCCTGGAATAGCTGATCCGGGTGGTGACTTTGTAACATAGGCTAGAGATTTAGGTCTCGGGTCTTTAAAACTTGAAATCCATTTTCATTCACATTAAATTTTCTTTTCGAAAACCCCATACCCTATCTCACAAAGTCGACGTCTCTTGACGACAGCGCGGGTCGAACATCGTCTGCTCACAAAAGTGTCCTTTGATTCTATCAAAGTGTTTTTGTATATTTTAGGGTTTCATATTCATACACAAGAAACTAATACGCATTACTATTCTCAACCTAATGAAAACACAATCCACCATTTTGGACCTATTCTCATTCATTTAGGTAATGGAGTTATTACCTTTGCAAGACACCCCCACACTTTCAAGTAATTATATGAAGTTTTTCTTATGTGATATCTTATTTAAATGATAATTTGCTAACAAAATAGTATCACCGCACAAATTTTGTGGTAAACCAGAAATAGTTAACATTTCATTCATCATCGCATTTTGCATTCAGCTACTCCATTTGATTGTAGAGAATAAGGTGGTGTTACTTCATGAATGATCATTTTGGAAGCAAAACTCCCCAATTGGTGTAACATATTCACAACCAGGATCACTCCTAACCTTCTTAATTCTCTTATTAAGTTGGTTACTTCCTTCTTATAGAGTACAAATTTTTCTATAGCTTCATCTTTACTTTTAAGCAAATATACATTGCAATATTTTGTGCTATCATCAATGAAGGTAATAAAATATTTCCCTTGATTGAACAAACTTCGAGTCATAAATGTCAGTATGTATTAAGTCAAGTGGTTTTGAATTTCTTTCAACTGATTTAAAGGGAGATCTTGTCAATTTTGTCACAAAACATATTTCACATTTATGTGTTATTTCGATACGAAATTTGGGTATATGATTCAAATTAATTAAACATTGTAACGTATCAAAATTAACATGCCCAAGTCTACCATGCCATAAGTTAGATTACTCAACCATATAAGTAGAAACATTATTTTTATTCAAATTAATAGAACCATGCTTACAAGAGATACAATTGAATTTAAACATTCTGTTACATTCATGTCCCTTGCTTACATACATGCCCCCTTTTGAGAAAATAAATTTTTGGGATTCAAACACCATCTTGAATCCATGTGTGTTTAAGAGACTCCTAGAAATAAGATTCTTCCGAATGTTTGGAACATATAAGAAATTTTGTAGTTTTAATTCTTTGTCGAAAGTCATATTCAAAATCACCATTCCATGGCCTTTCACCTTAGAAGTAGCAGAAATTCCCATGAAGAGCTTCTCTCCATTCTCAACAATAGTCAATCCAGAAAAAATTTCTTGTCACAGCATATGTTTTTGGTAGCACTACTATCAAGACAACACTTTCTAGGATTTGTGTCAATTATACGCAGAGATCGATGTTAGATACATCTTGTGTAATTTCATCTACAACATTTACTTCTTTCTTCTCAATCTTTTTTAGCAATCTACATTCAGAAAACTTGTGTTCTAACTTATGATAATTAAAGCATTCTCCATTAAACTTATATTTCTTGTTAATGCCTCCTTTCAATCCCATTTTGGACTTGGTTTTACCAGGATGCTTCACCTTTCTAGAGTCATTATGAACCTCCACTATGTTGGCCTTAACCATAGCTTGATTAATAACAGAGAATGTTCTCTATGATCTTTTATTATCCTCCTCAATGCGTAGGCGAACAATGAGATCCTCAAGGGAAATTTTCTTTCACTTATGTTTGAGATACGTTTTAAATCTCTCCAACTTGGTGGCAATTTTTCAATAATTGCAGCAACCTAAAATGATTCACTTATCCCCATTTTCTCAACCTCCATTGCATGGATCAAAAGTTGAAGTTCCTACACTTGACTTGCAACAGATGGGTCTTCCTTCACATATTTATCATATGGTATGCTAGTCAAGTAGAATGCATTTTTTGTTGCTACACTTAAAAATTCATACCACTTGAATTTTTCAAGCCCTTCAGGTATATAACGGTGTGTGAATTCGAAGCCCCTTGATTTCTGGGTAAAACAAGCCCAGATTTCGAAAGTCCATGGAGTCCATAACCATTAGAATCGAATAGTCTAGTTTGGTTAGCTTGACTAAAAGTATTTCCTATTTCATTTCCTTGAGCAAGAATAGAACTTGTAGATCCAGAAGCAGTTGACGTAGAACTAAAAAAACCAAAAGTAGTTGGTCCACCAACAAGTATAGATGCAATAAGTGATGTACTAACAAGCACTTAGCCAATTGGACCATATTATCCATTTTGGTTCTGCTCATTCTAGATTTGAGCAATTTCAGAGTTAATGCATTCATTCTATGCGACTTGAAAAGCCATGATAAACTTTGAAATTTTCAAACAAGTAAGAACAATTTTGGTATAATATTTATTATAACAAATCTTAACCAATAATTAGCATTGTAAGATAAACAATAAATATAAGAACGTACAACAAATACAATTAATGAAACCTCTTTACAATTAAAGAAGTAAGTCTTCTATATCTTCAAGAATTTAATAATTTTTAATTATTATTATATCAAGTTTTTTAGTCACTTTTATCACTATTTGTAATTGTTGTATTGTTTTATTAAAAGAAAATAATTATTGAAAAAAAATATTAGTGATTTGAAAGCAAGAGGTTCTTCACAAGTACTTGTTTTCTATTTCATTTTTCAATGACTGAATTTTAGTGGAGAGTATTAAATTAGGATGTTACTTGTCTCCCCCTCCAAGCTTATATAAAGCTTGTTTCTATTAACTAAAAGATCACGAATAGAAAAGAAAAATATATCAGTATAAGAGAACTTCACTTTCTCAGTTCATTTTTTGTAGAATTTGTATTCTTTAGGTTCTTAGAAATCCATCCTCTAGTGATAATAATTTACACTCGGTAGAGTTCGCCTAACATCTGTTGTTGTATACTAGGAGATAGTTTACCATATACGGTGAAAATTTGTCTTAAAGAAATCAATTCGACTCTCAATAGAACCTCTTGTTTCAAGTAAAAGATTATTTCAGTATCTTGTTATTTTATATTTGATATTTAGTTATATTTCTTTTATTTTTAACATTACATATTTTGTAATTCAAATTACTAATGCTTTAATACTATTTTGTGTTTCTCTCTTTATAAGTATCTATATATTTTATCCCTAACAATTTGTCCAAAAATCTTAAGAAAAATTTTGGTTCTATATTTCTGAAAAAAGACAAACAGGATACCGTAACTTGAAATACCGTTTTGGACTCATTTTGAACATATATTGAAGGTTACTCATACTGAGGAGTTGGTAGGTGGTTCTAACTTAAAGAGGAAAAGAATTGAGAAGGTTGGTGACTCTATTGCTATGATTTCTATTTCGACAAAGATTTCTAGTGGTTATTTCTTATATTTGGAGGCAGGTTTTACCGAGGAGAAGACCCGCTAATAGGAATGAGTTTGTTATGCTGGAATTGTTGTAGTTTGGGCTCCACTACTACAATTTAGGAGCTTAAGCCAGTTGTGGCCAAGTTTCAGCCTAAAATTGCTTTGAAATTCGCTACTCTAGAGTTTTTTTAGAGAATATCATCATCAAATGGGGTATAATGGCTCTTTTATCATTTAAGGTGTTGGCACTAGTGGATTAGCTCTTATTTGGAATTCATCTACTATTGTCTCACTTCACAACTTTAACCTTTCATATATTGATATTGTTATTTATTTGAATGGTAGCTCTTGGCATTTTACAAGATTTTACCGTAACCCTCAAAAACATTGGAGACATTTATCATAGGACCTTCTCCATCAACTAACTTTGTCTCATGATATGCCTTGGGTTATTATTGGGGGACTTTAATAAGATTTTGGCAGCCTATGAGAAGTGGGGAGGGCCACCTTGGCTTCCTAATCTAATTGATCAATTCTAACAAGCTTTGATTGATTGCGGCTTATTAGATATGGGTTATAGTGGACGAGAATTCACTTGGGAGAGAGTTCGTCATGGTCAAGTGGTCTTTCGAGAACGTCTAAACCGTGGGGTTGTAAACGAAGATTGGTTTACTGATTTCCCTACTTATATACTTTTCCATATTATTACGACTTCTAGTGACCATGACGCATTGTTTTTGACTCTACGTAATGAGGTCAGCCGATGGGATTATTATTTTGATATTGTAATGATTGGAGTTGCATTGATGAGTGCATAGAGTTGGTTGATGCGAAATGGAGGGATGGTGAGTAGTTGAATCTTCCATTTAGATTCTAGCAACTCTCGGTAGCATTACAAGATTGGGGTAAATGCTATAGGGATCAAGTTCAACATGATATCAATGATTGTTTACTAGAGATTGGGAGATACAAAAGGAGCTTTAGTTTAGCTACCAATTCATGCTATATGTAGGCCCGGACTAAAGTCAATCGGCTTTATAGAGAATGAGAGGTTTACTAGAAATAAAGGTCTCACATTAACTGGCTACAACATGGAGATAATAACACCTGCTTTTTCCATTACTACGCTTCAGCAAGGAGAAGGTAGAATAACATAGAGTTTTTAATTGATGATAGTTATCAAAGGTTGGATCAGGATATAAGGGGCTCCAAGAGCATATTGAGCATTTCTATAGAGAATTATTTACGAGTTATTATCACTTGGATCTTTCATTTGTCAGCCATATAACCTCACATGTTACTTTGGTTCAGAATTCTAACTTATCCTTCCCTCTTGTGATAGATGAAGTTAAAAATGTGGCATTTTCTATGCACCTGGATAAGGCCCCAGGACGAGACGGCTTCAATCTAGGTTTTTTCCAGACTTTTTGGCATCTTATTGGTAATGATATTTTTCACTACATCTTTGGTATATTATGCTTAGCTGTAGTGCTTGATGATCTACGTAGCACTTACATAATTTAAATCCTAAAATTAAGAAAGCCACTCGTATTTCTGATTTTAGGCCTATTGATTTGTGTAATATCTTACATCATATTATTTCCAAGATCCTTTCCAACAGATTATAAAATGTACCCTAAATGGTATTGTATCTAAAAATCAGAGTGCATTTTGTTGGTCCTAAATGGCTTAAACTAATAGTAGAGGGGGGTTAATGCATTTCTTAGTTCTTTTTAAGATTTATAAAATTCTTATACCAAGTTCAGTTTTAAGATGCTTCTGAGTGAAACTTTGTTGTGCTAAGTCTAAAACCTAGAAACTTCTCAGCTTCGCTAGCACAATTTATCTTCAATCACTACTGAGTACTATACTCAGCTCAAATTGGTTTTTCAAGCGATACTTAGTAAATAGAGAGAATTATGAATGAGACACACAAAGTAAAGACAAGCGAGTAAGGTTAGAATTATTACACCTAAGATTTATCATGGTTCGACCCTTAGCTTACCTCTAGTCCCAGGATTCCTTTCCGATCATTAATTCACTAGTGTTTCTTTCCTTCCTTAGGCGGAGAAGCCTTTACAGCTTGTAGATAAGATTACAGAAAGTACCTTCCTTTCTAACTACCTCTCAAATAAAGTTTAGGTATCCTTCCTAAACTGTCACTTTGATTTCGATAAAAGAAAGTACGAACCAAGGATTGCAACTTATAAAATGTGTTGAATCTTTTTACAATGTTAAACCTTAAGTGAGGTCTCTATATTACAAATAGATATGAATGATTCGTGCTTGCTTGATTTAGAATTTCTTAAAGCTGTGGTTGATTGAACAGAGTTTCAGCTCTTTAAGAAATTCAAGGTGATTCACCAATTTTGAACGTCTGCTCTAGTATTCTATTTATACATGAAGGTCTTAGAAGTAGCCATTGCAAACTTCTCATCCTGACAGTTCTTCAATTTCTTTTCTCTTTGAATCTTTCAAATTTGCCCATTTGAAATAAATTCCAGGACATTTAGAGACAGAGATTTCAAACATTGAAGTACGAGATTAATCTGTTAATCTTGATGCGTCAAAAACTTATATCCTTCAAGAAATACATTTTTATAGAGAGGCGCGTGAGAGTTGCAATATGGATTTTTGTGATTCATTGACTTGTTGACATTGTAGAGTTGCATGAGGACATTGAGAAATGGTACATGATAGAGGATTCCTTTTTATCTTGGACTTTAGTGAGGATTCTCCAACATTTTATGCTAACACCTTTTCGTTGTGAGGACCACTTGAATATCTTCTTTAATTTCAGCACCTTTTCTACTAAAAAGCATCAAAGAGAATATTATGTTTCTCACTAAAATTGTTAAATGCACATTTGTCAATTGATTCTCTAAGTGTCAAATATACTCAGCTTTTACACATAAAAGCTAACTCAGCTTTGCTAAGTCTATATTTTTATAAACTATGTAATACTAGGCTAACTCAGCATTTCTTATACTAAGAAATAACTTAATTAGTCTACTTAGTAAATTGAGTTGTTTTCCCTTAAACAAACTCAAGTAAACTTGATTACTTAAGAATCTACTTTGTACTCAATTAATTTCACTATCCTAGTTAATTTGTTATTTCCAAAATATTTTAAGTGCTGTGAGGTACTATTAACTTGGGTTCAATAATCTCCCCCATTTTGGAACAGATAAAAAACTTGGTAGTAGAAGAGATTAATTGAATAAATATTTTAAAGATATAGGTATACCTGGAAAGCGATGTAATGAATTCCTTAGCTAGTTTGGTCTCCCCCATAGTGAGAGAATTATCTTCAATCAGCTTAACTCCTCCAATCTTAGAGAAATTTTCTTCGATTTGGGACTTTGTCTTACTTCAGCTTTTCTTTAACTATGGTCTCTTGTATATATTCATGCATCAGTAAATAAGTAGAAACAACATACATTCATAGAAAAATACTAAGTAAAGAAGCTCTTAACTTGAATGGAAAAAAACTAGCAATATTTCATTGACATAAAAAAATATTTAGTTAGTTGACAAATTGTGTTCTGAACTAAATTTACATCAAGTCTTATTACAAATTTTTACCTATACTAGAGCTATGCTTATTTGCGCGAATGAGAAGACAAGTCATACTGAGAAGAGGGTGGATTTGATTGATTTTGTTATTGTTGTTGATGCTGAGGATTCTTTAGTAGAGAAGACTTGTTAAGATTCACAGTTCGAGTTGCATCTTCAACTACCTTCTCCCCCTTTCTTATCTGGCCTTGCATGATTTGATCATGATAGACATTAAAGGAGTCTAAAGAAGATTGAAAATCCTCTCACCTTCCAATTATCAGCGGAGAAATCTCTTACTTCAACATCTCTTTTCTCTTTGTCGTTAAGAAGTCCTGATCATTCAGTTCAGTGAGAAGCAAATGATGGCATCTGGAAAGATGTGCGATCTGATCAAACCCTTGGCACATGATTTGTTGGAGCTCTAAAATCTGAGATAGACAATGTGATCTTCAGCTCAGCTTCTATGTCGAGGATCCTTGTGGTGTAGTCGATATCCTTGGCATCATAAATTCCAGTAGTCACCAATTGGTTCACATTCTTTTGAAGATCTTCTATCTTGACCTTGATCATGTTTAGCTTTTTGTGCACTGAGAGACCATTGTCCGGGTCAATTGACCCAGTAGGCTTTGAGAAAATCTTTCTTATCACCTAAAAAATGGCCTTTTGAGCCTTCTTAATGGAGTCGTCCATGTTGTCATTTACTTCCTTACAAACAGCATCCAACTTGTCTATGAGGGTGTTAATTTTCAACTTGGGCTATTTATCAACTTTCTTGTTGACAGCATCTACAGACTTGATCACCCTGGCAATCTTGGTGTCATAGTTGACTATAACCTTGGACATGCTTTCTAATAGTTTCGCCATATTGTGCCCTTATCCTTGGTTGTCTCCACCTCTTTCGGCACACTCTCAATCTTGTGAACTATACTCCTCTTGATTTTGGCCTGTTCTTCACCAAACTTACTAAATTGTGTAACTTGAGTTTCCATAGTGGAACTCAAGCTACCCAGCTGCTCAGCAATAGCATCTACACGACCTTTATCTTTCCTATTCCCGCATTCACGAGAGCAGTAGATATGGGTATAGATATAACAGTTACACCATGTTGAGCTGCAGAATCTGATAAGCTAGTCAAGATTAGAGCCATCTTATACACAAGGCTTTTGGCTCTCTCCTTCGCCAAATGGTTACGATTCACAAACAAGCTACCTTGAATTTTCTTAAACTTCTCGAAGTAGATAAATTCAAAAAGTACGCTTGAATGTTCATTGAACTCAGGGAGCTTAGCCTTTGGCTTCGTGGATAAGTTTGCCAATTCTTGGGTAAGTAACATTTCGCTTACTTCCCCATCCAACTCAGATCAATCTTGAGTGTTGGGAATTTCTTCCTAACTAACTTTCTTATCTGTGCCAAGATGGCTGAATCAGCCAAGTCCTCTTAGACTGGCTTACTGCTAGACTCAAGTACTTCATTAGTTGTAAAATTTTCCTTAGTACCATCCTCACTTACTTTTCCATGCTAAGTGGAGTTCCCAGCATTAGGAACTTCTCTAACCAAAGAGGTTAGAGTGGTAGAGGAATGGTTGGTTTAGGAATTTGTACAGTTGAAGAAATAGGGTTGGTTTAGATTTTACAGGAGATGATATTATTGCATTTTGGGTGTTTGGTGGATGAGAAGAAGTAGTATTTTGAGTTTGAGTGTTAGAAGGAGAAGAAGGTGGGGAAAAGGAATCTTCAAGGATGTTTACTAGAGAATTTACAGTATTAGATGGTGCAGGTTGAGGATTTATAGAAGGAATTTTCGTATCTACAAGAATAGAAACTGAGGGATTTACAAGAGCAGAGTTTGAGGGATGTACAGGAGATGAAGTTTTAAGATTTACAGAAGAAATGGGGGAAGGGTTTAAAGGTACCTCTAGGTAAGCTAACTCACCCAAAGATAGGTCAACTTGAGGTATTTCAGACTGAGTAGAAAGGGTCTCACCATGAGCGAATTAAGGTGTGGGATGCTAAGATTAGGAAGATCAAATTCTTCCTAATTAAGGGTTTGGGTTTCTCCAGCATCCTCCTCATTGCTCACCACTTGAACATTTTTCATCAAGGGTCTGTTGGTGGTAGAGCACTTACGCTGTGTCCCCTTAGTTTTGGCAATTACCTCCTCCATATAGGTAGCAGCGGCAGGATTTATTATCTTAGAGTCCTCCTTACACTTCTTGGAGTCCCTTGGCCTTCAATTTACTCAAAAACATCTAATTTACACTTTCTTTGGTGCAAGGTCTCCTCTTCCTCAACAACATCTTCTTCTTCAGCTTGTTGTTTCACCTTAGCTTCCCTCTAAGCTTGAGTTTTAGCCTTCATTTACTTTCTTTGCCTTACTCGGGGCTGGGAAGGCGTATCTCCTACCCTTGTTTTTGTTGGACTCTTCTTTGACTTAGATGAGGTGAGGTAGCTTTTGGTTTAGGTGAGTTTGCAGTTGCTATGATTTGTTCTATTTTTACAAAAAGATATACATGATCGCTAATGTCCTTACTGCATCCCTCAAAATTAACCATCAAGCCATCTTCAACTTCCTTAGCCACATCAACAGGCACTATTATCGGTACACATTTAGGTTTCCTCCTTTCTTGAGCATTGCCGTACCTAGTATGCACCTTATCGTGATACAGTTTAGTGAAGTGCAACAAGTCTAATGTCTTCTTCACTAGCACAACTGTATTTCCTGGCCCTCCAACGTATGGGGAAGTATCCATCTTCACTGCCTTCATCAAGGCGGTGATCAAGTACACATAATGGTAGATAGTAGTCAGTTTGGTCAAGTAATGAAGAATCACCATTGCCTAGTTAAATTGCTAACCTTCTACCATATGGTAGACCACACACCTCTCAAAAGTGCAGCTAGTAACGAACCCCATCTTGGGCAACAGCAACTTAACCACAAGCTTGTGGCAAGCTCTTATTGTCCAACTCATCCCTGAAGCAACAATTTCTCCAGAGATGTAGTTTACAGGAAGCTCCCAAATTTCTGAGACAATGATGGTGTCCTCATCACCACTTCTCCTGAGCTTAGTGCCTTTGTTAGGCATGTTGATGATGCTTGCTAGTAGTCTTGAGCATATGAGGTGGGAATTTCCATCCATTTCCACTAGTAGGACATCATTAAACCCCTAAATGGTGTAAAGGTTCTGGTAGAAGCTCCATATAAGTCCTGCAACAGCTGGGCCTTCTAATTGCAAAAATTATCTCAGATTCTACTACATAATCACCCTGTGCATGATCTTATTTCTTAGAAGACTCTCATAATCAACCTCATACACTGGGCCAAACTCCATATTGGAGCCCCATTCCACTTTGGTGAATAAGGTTCGTTCTAGAAAGGTGATTTTCTCATGCTTGCCTTCAAGGTTTATGTGGATGCTTCTCTTGGATGGTGCTTAAAGTATGAAGGTTTTCTTGGTGAGAGCCATTTTAGGAAAGCGAATTTGAGAGAAGAAGAGAATTTAGTGTTCTTTTGCAGTTTGAAGCAATTAGAATTCAAGGATGCAAGTAACCTCTCTCTTCAATTCCTCGAAGCTTTCATACGCAATTTCCCACTGCTAGTGAAATGTGGCGCTTGCACAAAGAAAGATTAGAATCAACATTGAGTTTAACACTTAATTAATTGACTTAGTAAAATTGTGAGTTTAACAGTGAACGGTTCCAATTCAAAAGCACGTCTTTTGAAAACCTGGGTTTTTTATTTTTAACCGCAAAACTGAATCTCAAAGTGTTACTTAAAATATGAATGGTTTTGAAAACGTGTGACCTCATTTGGATGACTTAAGATTTGCTCTCCAACATATAGCCAAATTTCTTGATTTTTCATCAAATGGGATTCGCCATTCCAATAAGCTGCCTTAGAACATTAAACTACTCCTTGGGCAAAGGTTTGGTGAATATGTTAGCACGATGTTTCTTAGAAGGAACATACTCCAGTTTGACATCTCCTCTTAGCACATGATCCCTTATAAAGTGATGTCTTATATTAACATGCTTCATCCTGCCATGTTGAACTGTATTTTTGGATAGTTCAATTGTGCTCTTGTTATCACACATAACTTTGAGGCATTTAGAATTTATACCATAATCATCTAGTTGCTTCTTAATTCATAGTAGTTATGCAACACAACTTCCTACTACCATTTACTCAGTTTTAACTATACTCAGGGCAACAGAAGTTTGCTTCTTACTTTAACAAGAGACAAGGAATTCTCCAAGGAAATGGCATCCTCCTGTGGTGCTCTTCCCATGGAGCTTGTCTCTGCCATAGTTAGCATCTGTGAATCATCAAGAGAACCTTGTAAATATCGAAGAATTCTTTTAACAATTGCTAAGTGAGATTCTTTGGGGTCAGCTTGATAACGTGCACAATAGCACACATCATATTAAATGTCAGGCCTACTAGCAATTATATAGAGAAGAGAACTAATAATACCTCTATAGATTTATTGTCTACTGGTTTACCAGCTTCATCCTTACTTAAGATAGTATCAGTGGCTATGGGAGTGGACATTAGCTTCGAATGCTCCATATTAAACTTCTTTAAGACATCTTTGGTATACTTTGCTTGGTTGATGAAGATTCCTTTTTCATGTTGCTTGATTTTAAGTATAAGGAAAAATTTAGGCTCTCCCATCATTGACATCTACTTGCTAAACTCTTTACACAGCTTCTCATCAGTGGCTCCAAAATGATGTCATCAACATAGATTTGGACTAGCAACACACCTTCCTTTCTTCGCCGAATAAACAGAGTCAAATCTGCTTTCCCTGTTTCATAGCCTTTACTGTTAAGGAAATTGTTCAGTCTCTCATACAAGCTCTTGGAACTTGCTTCAATCCTTAGAGAGCTTTCTTTAGTTTGAAGACATGCTCAGGACTCTTCGGATCTTCAAAGCCTAGAGGTTAGCAAACACAAACTTCATCTTGAATGAATCCATTCAGGAATGTGCTCTTGATATCCATTTGAAACATTTTGAAGTTCATATGGGATGCGAAAGCACATAGGATTCGAATTGCTTCTAATCGGGCTATAGAAGAATAAGTTTCATTATAATCAATGCCTTTTTGCTGATTGTAGTCTTGAGCCCCAAGCTTGGCCTTGTTTCTGTCCAATTTATCCCAGCTTACTTAATGTCTCTTTTCCGTATTCCTACTACTCTTTGTGATTCAATTCATAAGTTGTTAAATTCTTTCTGTAAGGCTTCGAATAATGGGGACCAGAGAGGAATTCATTGGCAAAGATGAGAACTTTTGTGTAAGCCGAAGAAGTTTGGGGGAATGAGCTTTCATGATATTTTTAGATGTATGTTAAATGGTTTTAGAAACCAAGTACTAAGAGTATATTTGGTGACAAAAGGTTAAGAGACCTTAAATTTATATTCTTAATTAAGTTTTGCACGCTTTGCTTGGAAGAAGACCTTGTAATCTCATATGGATGGCTTAGCATGTGCTTTTATCTTTTTATTTCTAGTTTTTAGTTAATTTAAGTATCACGACCAAACTGTAAATAACAAAACATTCTGAATCCGTCTATCAGGAAGATTTCTTATCCTTTATGTTTTCTCCATGTGGAATACGACACTTAGCCTTGCCCTTACTACAAACTGACCCTCGTACACTTGCTAGGTGATACCTTTTGGGCACGACAAACTCCACTTATATATTATTCATCATTCATATTTATTTCCAATGTGGGATAGCTAACATCTCCAACACTCCTCTTCAAATGCAACTGGACCTGGACAAGTTACTACTTGTCAATCATACATTGGCCTATCTCATCTGATGTTCAAGTTCATCAACAGTTCTAGTTTCTTCGCTCACCCAATTTCACCAGGAATTTAATACAAGCCCATTATCTTTCTGGCTATCAAGCCTTCTTCCACTCTGATACCATGTTCGGAATATAAAAATAATAATACAAGAGAAATGAAAGTTTGGAGGAATATGATTGTATTGATTTTTTATTGATGAATTAGAAGATACAAGACTATTTACAGTAGCTATAAAAAAATCCTACAATTAATATAAACTTGCTCTCCAAGTATTTTTTTTTCTCTCCAATTGGGAGTTGCTCATTTGCTACACCTCTCAAAGCGGAGGTGGGAAATTCTAGCTTCGATGCCCAATCTTTTCAAAATCCTTAATTTTCAAAAATATAAAATTACTTTCTCAACAAGTATTCCTCTTTCCAAGTATAATGGACTACTTATTTTCCAAGCATTTCCCGTTATTCTTTATTTCTTTTCTATTTCACAAAATCCAAAACAAAATGTATAAATATCTTCAAGTAAAGAGAAGCCTTCTTTATTCATATATCAAACATATTTAATTTTCTTGAGAATCTGCCATAACTTTTTTTTTTTTGGACAGTTGCATTCTTCAAGTAAATTCACGTAACAATATTTTAAGGTGATAAAGTAAGGAAAAAAATTAAATGATAACGATAAAAAAATAAATTATAAAATGAAAGGAATTCTACATGCTTTCAGCACATTTGCTATAAATTGTTAACCTCCAATTGTTCACCGAGACCTTTTAACTCATATAATTCTGCATAATTTTCAATGGAAAACTTTCATATCTGATTTGGTATAGCTAGACTAGTTCATCGTAATTCGTCCAATGAAATCGTCATTGTCGATACCCATGGTTACACTCGGAGAGTATTGTAGTGCGTTGCACTTTTCATTGATTTTGAAATATGTAGTTATTATTTTTCCTTATAAAATAGTTATTAAAAAACAAACCAATATCCGAAAAATGATGATGTTTATAATTTTGGAGTTTTGGCTATGGAAATTTTAGCATGCAGAAAAGAAAATTATAAATTACATTAAAAAAAAGTATAAAAATATGCAGTAATTTTAGAAGCTATGAAATTTCAATCTTTTTTTTAAGAAAGAGATGACTTCATTAAAGTGAAAAGAAATGGGCAATATTAATCCAGATCCCTGTTACCTCATTTAAAAAGCTTATTGAGCTAGCGAGTCAGCAACAATATTCAAGTCTCGCCTAACCCAACTAAAGAAGCACGAAATATTTCACGAGCCAAGGCACTTGAGTAATTAAGATATGTTCTTCGATTCCGACTCGCCATCGATTGGAATCCCAAAAAAATTGCATAGCTGAGAAGATGTTACGCCACACATAGCTTGGGGAACTCGATAGAGTTGCAGACAAGACATCACGTCTTTAAAGTAACAAGAGTTAAAAACCCGTGCCACTAGACTTTGGGGGTATTTTTTAAAGCGCCAAAGCTACTAACTAAGGAGAGCCGTTTTCGGTTCTTAATAAGCAAAATAACTTCGTATTTATTTCAGATAACCATTTAAGGAATGTTTAAAACCCTTAGCATGCATCCCTATTTCCCCTCGGTAAAAGGGTGTCCAACCCCTCACTCTCAAGGCATACATGTGTGTTTTTGTATTCATTATATTATTGTCTCCTCTCACTAAGCATGAGTTTGGGTCCTAAACTCAACTAGAAATTAGCATTCAAACACACGATCATCATAAGATTTAGGTAAATAACATACACTGCTAAAAGGACTCTAAAACTACCTCATTGATAAGACCTTGCTTGCTAAAAAATTAATAATACATAATAATAATAATAATAATAATAATAATAATAATAATAAAGAAAATTAAAGGAAACTCCATTAATGAAAGAAAAAAATTATAGATAAGGGAGAGAAATGGTTTCCCCAAATGGGTAGCAACTTGAAAATGATGATGAAGTAGGTTTATATAGTCCCCTTACAAAGATGTAGAAAAGAAAAATATTTCCAATAATAATAAAATATTCAAAATATTACTAATCTAATTTAATCTACTCCACAAATTCATAAAGCTTTCGAAGAAAGTTAATGGCAATCTTGTAATTTTAAAAGAAAACTTGTCATCTCTTTATCCATAAAATATCACATCAACACCTATCTCTCACTTGCTATCATCAATTGCCAGCTCCGACGAGGTTTTTCCGCCACAATTTCTTCATGCTTCAGTTTGACAGGAAAGTCTTCTGAATCTTGATAGAAACTTAAAATCACGAAGATCTTGATAAAAACTGACTATTTAATTCAATTTACGCACAATTAATACATGATTATATAATATTATTCATCACTCACCGGAGTCTTATTGTGGAAACTTGAAAACATCCCTATAGTTTAACTGTTTTGCAAGATGGTCATTGTAAATTTTTTTTCCAAAAGAATGCTTGTGCTTATAAATGTTAGTAAAGAAGGGACAAAACAGGATCCCTTATTCAAAATTGTGCCATAAACAAGGGTTATATTGTTCATTTTGAACTGAAATTTTGCAAGATAGTTAATAGAGAAATACAATTAATTTTAATAATAAATTCAAGAATTTTTTGAGAAGTAAAATTATTTTTTAAAATTAAAGTGTGATGATAACTTTATAAAATCATAATAAATTGAAAATTTTTCGAAATTTGATCAAATTTTAATATATAATTATTAAATAATATGGTTGCATTATAGAATTTTTGAATTGATTAAAACACATTCCGTGACATTATTAATTTAATGAAAAAACATTTCTCTTCTTGCTAACCTTTGAAACCACAGACATCCTTTTGAAAAAATATTCCACAAAGATTTTTTTTTGTAAAACAATGAAACCACATATCATGTTCATGAAGTTTACCATAACTTATTTCCTTAACTTCAAAAAGCCAATAACAGTACAAAAAAAATTTAAATTTATCAACAACAAAAATACTGCAGCAAATATATTTGAAAATTTCAGGGAAAATGCGAAATTTGAAAACATATTTACTAGCAAAATTATATTAAATTTGGTTACTTTTGAACCCCAAGTAATAGTACCTCACAGTACTTAAAACGTTTTGAAAATAACAAACTGACTAGGATAGTGAAATTAATTGAGTACTAAGTATACTCTTAATTAATGAAGTTTAATTAAGTTTATTTAAGGAAAACAACTCAGTTTACTGAGTAATTATTTTAGTTACGGTAGTAAGAAAAGATGAGTTGAGCTTAGTATTACATAGTTTATAAGGTATTTACTCAGCTCTGCTGAGTAAGCTTTTTGTAAGAAAAGCTGTATATCTTTGACACTTAAAGAAATAAATGGCACATGTGCTACTAACGATTTATTTGAGAAACAGAATATACCTTTGATGCTTTATACGAGAAAAGGTGTTGAAATTAAAGAAGATATCCCAGTGGTCCTCACAAACAAAAGGTGTCAGTACAGAATGTTGGATATTCCACACTAAAGTCCAAGATAAAAGGAATCTTGACATGCGCCGCTTCTTAGTGTCTTCGTGCAACTTTGCAACGTCAGCAAGTCAACCAATAACAAAATTCCACGTTACATCTAGCGCGCCTCTCTATCAAAACGGATTGCTTAAAGATAAATGAATTTTTGACACTTTGGGATAATGGATTAATCTTGCGCTTCAACGTTCAAAATCAATGTCTCTAAACATCCTGGAATTTATCTCTAACAGGAAAATTTGAAATATTTGAAGAAAATAACTATTGAAGAGCTATCAGGATGAGAAGTTTGCAATGGCCAATTCCAAGACCTTCAACTATAAATAAAAGAATAGAGCAGAGGTTCAAACTTGATGAATCACCTCAAATTTCTTTGAGAGTTGAAACTCTGTTCAAATACTCCGAGCTTCGAGATATTCCAAATCAAGCAATCAACAAACATGAAATTGTTAATATCTATTTGTAATAGAGAGAACAACACTTAAGATTTAACATTGTCAAAAGGATTCAAAACTTCTATAAGTTGAATTCTTCCATTCATAATTTATTTGATAAATTTGAGTGTCAGTTTAGGAAGGGTACCTAAACTGAGTTTGAGAGCTAGTTAGAAAGGAAGGTACTTTCTATAATCTTGTCTACCCACTGTAAAGGCTTCTCCGCCTAAGGAAGGAATGAATCACTAGTGGATTAAAGATTGGAAAAGTATCCGGGGATTGGAGGTAGGCTAGGGATTGAACTAGGATAAAATTCAAGTGTTAAAGTTCTAACCTTACTTTTACCTTTATCACGTTGTCTCATTCATCATTCTTTCTATTCTCAATTTTTCTTGAAAAACCAATCCATGCTATGTGAAGCACTCAGCAAGTGATTGAAGATAAATTGTGCTAGCAAAATTGAGCAATTTTAGTCTTTGGACCCAGCTTAGTACGAAAGACACAGCACACATCTAAAAACTTAACTTAGTTAAAGAATTTTTACAAATATTTAAAAGAAACCAAACTGGATTCACCCTCCCTCTACTATTATGTTAAGCCATTTAGGACCAACAAGTGGTATCAGAGTGAGTGCTCAACTTTTAGATTAATTTTCTTTGAGTTAAAGATCCATAAATGGCTTACAACAGTTTTAGTTTCGACCCAGGCCAGACAGTACTACTTAAAAAGAGTATGTCTGTAACATGGCCACCGTTGTTCGACAGTAATCATTACATGTTTTGGAAAAACTGCAAGAAAAACTTTATACAATCTCAAAGCATGCAAGCATGACTCGCTATTGAGCTTGGCTCGTGAATTCCTACTGTGGTAAGGAATGGGCAACGTGTTCTAGTTGATCCAAAAGACTATGATGATGCTAACATAAGGCTTCTCAAAGAGAATGCCGGAGTCATCAATTACTTACACTATTTACTACATCTTATAAAGTTTAACAAGGTCTCGGGGCTACGAGACAGCACAAGAAATCTAGAAAAAGATGGAGATTACCTACGAGGGGATTGGTAAGGTCAAGGAGTTAAAGATCAATCTCATGCTGTGAGAGTATGATATGTCCCAGAAGGACGCTAGTGAGGGTATTCAAGCTATGAATATCAGGTTTATTAACATTGTTAATGAATTGAAGAGGCTTGGAGAGGAATTCACTAAAGAGGAGCTAGTGAAGAAGATTCTCCACACTCTTACCTTAGAGTGGGATGTCCAGAAGAGCATGATCAAGGAGGCTCATGATCTTAAGATCTACAACTATGATGATCTAATAGACACCTTGTTGACTTAGGAGATGAGCTTGAGGAAATATACTGATGAGTCCTAAAGGATTAGAGGAAAGGAAAGAGAGGGCAAAGCCATTGTCCTAAAAGCAGATTCCTTTGATGAATCCACCAGCTACGATTCTAATGAGAAAATAGCCCTTCTGACCAGGCATTTTTCAAACGCTTCATGAAGAAGGATGGAAAGTTCAATAAGAAGAAGTTTCCCACTAAAATCAAGTTTACTCAGCACTGACGAGGAGTAGAGGAAGGACCCAAGAAGGAAGATAGCAAAGACATGAAGAAAAAGGCCATATCTAATCAAGCTATCCAAAGACCAAGAAGGATAGATATAAGAAGAGGTTTGGAAAGAAGAATGAGGCACTTGCTACCACCTAGAGTGATTTAGAAGAATTTTCATCTTTTAATGAAGAAGCAACTAATTCTGCCAACCTCTGCTTGATGGTAATTGAGAATGAAAGAGACGAAGGCTTAGCATTCACTTCAAATTGAAGCTAAACCGCTGCTGACTTTGAAGCTGAGCATAGCAAAGGGAAATCTCCTCAAATAAGGTACATTCTGAAATTCCTTTATCTACTGAAGCGTTCACCCAGATATTCTTTGATGATATGAAACTAACCAATAAGTTAGGGAAAAATATCAAATAGCTAGTGAGGAGAAGTCAATATCAGGAAGAAACCATTACTTCCTTATCTCTTGATATCCGCTTTCTTTAAGAAAAAGGTGAGTATCAAGAATGTAATGTCAGCAAGCTCACTAAGCAATTAGATGAGTTGACAGCTGAGATAACAGCTTTGAAGAAGGAATGGGTACCTCCTCCAACCAACAGTTAAAATTTGAGTAACCAAACTCGCAAAATTCTAAGAGGAAGAATTCCTCTAGAAAGAAGAAAGCGAGCCAGCCCAAAGCAAAAACAATGTGTGGTTTTTGTGGTAAGGCTAGACATGCTACAGTTCTTTGTAGGTATAAAAATGGTTATTACAATGAGTACGATCAGAGTAACTTAAGCACTACTAATAAGGGAGGACCCAGCTCAAGAGCATAGGTACCTAAGAAAATGTAACTGGTTTGCAGGTGAGCCTTAGATCCGCTGATGACTCTAGAATGTGGTATTTGGATAGCGGATGCTCAAGGCACATGATAGGAGATGAAAGTCAGTTCATCTCATTGGAGTGTAAAAGAAATGGGAGTGTCAGCTTTGGAGATAACCAAAAAGGCAAGATTATGGGATGTGGTAGTGTTGGTATCTCTCCCTCAATCAAGGAGGTTTCTCTAGTCAAAGGACTCAAGTTCAACTTGCTTAGTGTAGCTCAACTTTGTGACAAAGGTAGAAAACATACATTTGACTCAGCAGGTTGCTCAATTATTGACTGTAAGACATAATCAACTATTCTCTTTGCTCCTAGAATCAATAATGTGTATATGATGGATTTATACCCTGGCTCCACTAATGTTTATCTTGTATCTAAGGAGGATAATTTATGGCTTTGGCAAAGAAGGTTGGGTCATGTAAATATGAACATTCTATCCAAACTTACTAAAAAGCAACTAGTTGTGGGTTTACCCAGTATCAGCTTTGAAAAGGATAAACTTTACTTAGCTTGCCAGCTCGGTAAGCAGATTAAGAAATCATTTAGGTTAATAAATCACGTAGTAACTAAGTGACCTTTAGGGCTCCTTCACCTAGATCTTTTCGACCCAGTTTAGCCTATGAGCTTGGGTGGTAAGAGATTCTCATTGGTTGTTGTGGATGACTTCATGAGATTAACTTGGGTAGTCTTGCTGAGTAGCAAAGATGAAACATATGAACCTTTTATCAAGCTTAGTAATCGAATAATGAACGAAATAGGAACTAAAATCAGTAGAATCTGAAGTTATCATGGACATGAATTCGAGAACTCTCATTTCAAAGAATTCTTTTAAGCACATTGTATTAACCACAACTTTTCTTCTCTTTATACACCTCAACAAAATGGGGTTCTAGAAAG
Source organism: Euphorbia schlechtendalii (assembly GCA_949673415.1). Lineage (NCBI taxonomy): Eukaryota > Viridiplantae > Streptophyta > Magnoliopsida > Malpighiales > Euphorbiaceae > Euphorbia > Euphorbia schlechtendalii. The sequence goes on along the minus strand of CATIWQ010867772.1, from coordinate 3,991 downwards.
GAAGAATAGAACCATAGTTGAAATGGCTTGTTCCATGTTGAGTGATAATAATCTACCAAAGTACTTTTGGGGAGAAGATGTTAACACATCTTGTTATATCTTGAATTGGGTTTTAATTCACCCAATTCTGAAGGAAACACCCTATGAGCTTTGGCGAGGGTGCAAGCCTAAGATTTGGTCATCTCAAATCTTTTGGCTGTAGGTATTTCATTCTTAACACCAAGGAGCAACTAGGTAAGTTTGATCCAAAGTTAGATGAAGGTATCTTTCTAGGATACTCAACTAACGATAGGTCTTATAGAATATATGTCAAAAGAACCGGCCTACTAGAAAAATCTACACATGTGGATTTCGATGAAACTAACAATGTAGATAGACATCCATCTGATGAAGATCAAGGAGTAACTCAATAAGGAAATCCACTAATCATACCACTCTCTATGCTACCCAACCTAACACAAGAATTTGAAGCCGAGGAAGTCAAAGAAGATGATGATCTTATAATCAACTTCAATGATGGCAAAGATCATCCTCCACCTCAGCAACCTATAACAGATCCTCCAATTGAAGATCCGAGTGTACCAAGAGAGATCAAAACTCATCGCAACCATCCACTCGGCAGCATTGTTGATGATGTTCATAATCCAGTAATGACACAAGGATAGCTCAACAGGATGATGAGCCATCCAGCTTTCATCTCATTGATTGAACACAAGAAGTTCGAAGATGGAAAAGGAGATGATTATTGGATAATCGTGATGTAAGAGGAGTTGGATCAATTCAAGCGCAATGATGGTTGGGATATAGTTCCAAAGCCTGAAGGAAAATCAATTATCCACACCAAATGGGTGTTTAAGAACAATCTCGATGAAGATGGAATTGTTTTTAAGAACAAGGCTAGGCTTGTTGCTCAAGGTTACAATCAGGAAGAAGGAATCAATTATGATGAGACTTATGCTCTTGTAGCCTGTCTTGAAGTATTCAAATCCTGTATGCTTTCGCATCTCATATGAACTTTAAATTATTTCAAATGGATGTTAAAAGCAAATTCCTTAATGGATTCATTCAAGAAGAAGTCTTTGTTCACCAACCTCCAGGCTTTGAAGATTTGAAGAATCATGAGCATGTTTTCAAACTGAAGAAAGCTCTCTATGGGTTGAAGCAGACTCCAAGAGCTTGGTATGATAAGTTGACCAATTTTTTATTAGTGAAGGCTATGAAAGAGGAAAAGTAAATACAACTCTGTTTATTAAGAGAAGAAAAGAAGATGTGTTGCTAGTCCAAATATGTCAATGATATCATATTTGGAGTAACTGATGAGAAGCTGTGCAAGGAGTTCAGCAAATAGATGAAGAGCAAGTTCAAAATGTCTATGATGGGAGAGATCAACTTTTTCCTTTATCTTCAAATCAACTAGACTGAAGACTGAATCTTCATAAGTCAAGCAAAGTATGTTAAAGAATTTTTGAAGAAGTTTGACATGGAGCATTCGAATCTAATGTCCACTCCCATGGCCTTTGATAATATCTTAAGTAAAGATGAAGCTGGAAAGCTTGTAGAAAGCAATTTCTACAAAGGAGTCATCGGCTCTCTTCATTATCTTACTACTAGTAGGCTTGACATATAGTATATTGCGTGCTACCGTGCTCGTTATCAAGTTGACCTCAGAGAATCACATCTAACAACTATGAAGAGGATTCTCCGGTATTTTCAAGGCTCTCTTGAAGTAGGTCTGTGGCATCCCAACAACACTGATTTCACTCTAAGAGGATTCACAGATGTTGATAACGGCAGAGATAAGCTCGATAGTAAAAGCACCACAAGAGGATGTCATTTCCTCGGAGAATGCCTAGTCTCATGGTATAGTAAGAAGCAAACTTCTATTATGCTGAGTACAGCTGAAGCTGAGCACATAGCAGTAGGAAGTTGTATAGGACAATTGCTATAGATCAAGCAATAACTAGAAGATTATGGTATAAAGTCTAAGTATCTCGAAGTTATGTGTGATCATAAGAGTGTAATTTACATATCAAAATATGCATTTCAACATGGCAGGATGAAGTTGGTAGACATAATGTATGCCCTAGAGGCAATTAGGTTGATATGTCTTTATTAGCTATAATGTACAAATAGTTTTGATTTATTAATAATAATCAGAGGTATCTTTGTTATGTATCAGTGCTTTCTAGTTATTATATCTCGCTGGTATCATATATTTTTAACAATGTATATGTGCATTGATGAAGCAAATTTTGTGACTAATTCATAGCGTAAAAGTGCAAGGACATAGTGGGAGCTATGTAGAGTGAGAACTATACATACGTGTTACTATAAATATCCCTAGTCATAGTTTCATTGAGACTGGATATCAATGGAGTAGATAGACTAGCATGTGTAGACTAACTCCTTCGTTTAGTTCCAAGCAGCCAATCTCATGAGCTGAAGGTGGTACCTTGAGTTAACACATTAATGTATTCGGGTAATATATTGGAGACGCCATAAGATAGACATTTGGAAATAACAATATCCATGTGTTGGTGTCATGTCTTATTGTAGCAGTAGTACGAGTATCCTCAAACCTGAGATACCGGTTACCTTATATAGGAATTGCTATACTTTGGGTTACACTTATCCATACCCTGGCGATCAGGATGATACGAATATAGTGATGATGACATGTTGGTAAGCTTTGTAGTCAAGATGAAATCCATCGCTCCTGATATAGTAATATAATGGAGATATACCTTAGGGCTCCTTGTTTAAGTAACACACTCATAAACCTCTTATTATAGTATACGATTGATGGAATGGATTTTCTAACCAATCAAGATACAAAATGACTGAGTGGTGTTCTTCGTAAATAAGTCTAATTCCAGGGTAGCTTCGGCTATTACATGAGTTAACACTTAATCCGAGCTCAATAAACTAGATGGTACTTAACCTGATGGAAGGAGTGTTTTATACTAGTTACCACTTGATAACATGCATATTCTACACATTTTAGTGTTATTTTGATTGAGTGTTTGAATGTTATACTACTAATTTGTGATGATATTGTGCTTATTTAGAAGATAAAGACGTGTTGGGACTGATTTGGGCACAAATGAGGAAAAGTAAGGCGTTTTGAAGCATTTTGAAGCTGTTCTGGAAGTTACCCTGGAGCCCAAGCTAAGGAATGACAATTAGAACTGATTATTTCAGGTTTTTGGAGCAAAATTGGATTTAAAGACTGATGTTTCTAAGTTGATGACAAAAACTTCCAGATTAGATTTACATTAATTCTTTCCTATTTTATCCTTTCCTTTTAGTTATTTAGGAAGACTCAATTTTCTTATTTAGTTTTTGAGTTTAATTAAGATTGTTTAAAGAATTATTTTAGGATAAATAGGCATAGAATTTCAGCATTAAGGAGATCCTTGACTATCTTGTACTTAATTTATTTTTAATAACAATTTCTTCTCTATTTTCTTCAATTATGCGTAACTAATTTATCGTTCTTTCGACTAAGGGAATTACTTGAGGCTAATTATTAATTGTGAGGCTTATTTTAATCTTTCCTTTGAAATTAGTTTTCGAATCCAAACAGGTAACATCTTTTATTGTTTCCTTTTGATTTCTTCAATCTGGCTAATTGTTGCTCTTGAAAGGATGAACATATTGTTATTCTACTATGTTTATGCCATCATGATATAATAGAAAATTTGTAACAAACGAATTCCATTAAAACTTTCATGGTTGGATTTGAATTAATACTTTTCTTTGTGCTATCATAAAGTTTTGAATTAAAGTTGGTTCTTACGCGTAAAGCCTTTTTGGAATTAAACCTTGTCAGCTATCTACAAGTGCGTTTCAAAATTGAGGGTAAATGATTTAGCTATCTACTATCATTCTCATGTTTAGAAAAGATTTTATTAATCATGCTATCATGATTAAGCTAACTGATTGAAAAACTCAAGAAATTTATATTTTGTGCCTGTGATCGGTTGATATC
>CATIWQ010867738.1:0-10095 GCA_949673415.1 Euphorbia schlechtendalii | reverse complement strand
GAGTTAATTTTAAGAGTAGTTTCGGGGTTAACAATATCGTGTATAATCACTAGATCTGTGATATAACACTGTTTAGTGAGCCAACATTTTTGGAATGGTAACTTGCTAAATGTGGCTATGTGAGAGCGACCCATACTAAGCATAGTATTGACGTTGTCCAGGTTTATATAATTGTCTTAACTCATTTTTGCTAAGTTTAGAAAAGTTATTTCATGTGTTACTCTGCAGCGAATAATTGAACATCTAGGTATTTTGAACCGAGTCTATTAGATTAGTTTAGTGAATCGTAACATCTTTGTTGAACTTGCATGTTTTCTCTGCTATCTTTATTTTGTAGGGGAAATTTATATATTCAAATTCTCTAATCTTTCATATCTATATTAACTCAATCTTAATTCTAACCATCCTATCCAAAATATCAATATATTTTATTTTCGTTCTTTTATCTTCCTTGTTGATCTTTAGAACTAGTCCTTCCCTGTGGGATTGATATCTTTTAAAACTACATCGTAGCTGTATACTTGTAGTTATCATCATTTTTCTATTTGATAAGAGGTATTGACAACACCTATACTTTACACGAACAAGTTTTTAGAACCATTAATATATAGCCAAACTCTTTGCGAAAATGTTATTAAACTTATCAGTTGAAAAGTGGTGAATAGCATGCTCTTATGACATTCATGATATTCAGCTTTTTCTTTAAGAAAGTGGATTTCAAGAGATAAAGAAGCAATTGTGTCTTCATGATATTCACTTATCCTCACTAGCTCTTTGATGTTTTTCCAAACTTATTAGTTAGCTTCATCACATTAAAGAGTACCTATGCGAAGTCTTCTATTGACAAAGGGAATTTAGGATATACCTCAGTTTTCATATTATTCCCTTTTTTCTCTCAACTTTAGAGTCAGCAGCGGATGAGTTGCTCTTAAAAGTAGATGCTGAGCTTTTGCCCTTATCATTCTCAATCGTCATTAAGCAGAGATTTGCAAACTCGGTTGCTTCTTCATCTGATGATGATGATTCCTCAGAGTCGCTCTATGAGGTAGCATGTGCCTTATTTTCCACCAAAACTTCTCCTTGAATATGTCCTTTATGGATTTAGGACAGGATAATTGTATATAACTCTTTTTTCCATAGCCAAAAAAAAACACTTGGTGTCCTTAATGTGCTCCTTCTTGGGTCCTTCCTCATCTCCATGTCGATGTTGAGTTTGCTTGTTTTAACTAGGAAACTTGCCCTTGTTGAATTTCTCATCTTTCTTCATAAAGTGCTTGAATCTCCTTGTGAGAAGCGCCATTTGCTCATCTAAACCATCACTGGTGGATTCTTTAAATGAGTCAGCCTTAAGGACTATAGCTTTTCCCTCTTTCTCCTAGCCTTTACTCCTTTTAGAATCATCAGTATATTTCCTCAGGGACATTTCCTGAGTCAACAAGGTGCCTATTAGCTCATTGTAGCTATAGCTCTTAAGATCATGAGCTTCCTTGATGATGCTCTTGTTGGCATCCCACTCAACGGTGAGAATTCTGAGAATCTTCTTCACCATCTCCTCTTTGTTGAATTCTTTTCCCAATCTCTTTAGTATATTAATGATATTAATGAACTTGGTATTCATGGATTGAATACCCTTGTTGGTGCCCACTTGGAAAAGCTCTTACTCGCGAAGTATGAGATTGATCTTTGACTCATTGACTTTGTTATTCCCCTCATATTTAATCTCTAGCTTCCTCCAAATTTCTTACGCCATCTCAAAGCTTGAAACCTTATTAAACTCTGTAAGATCTAGTGTATAATGTAAGTAATTAATGGTTATCGCATTCTCTTTGAGAAGCCTCAGGTCAACATCATCATAATCACTTGGTTTAACTAGAATACGCTCCCCATTCCACACAATTGTGGGAATTCTGGGGATTAGCTCTACTGCTAGCCATGCTTACATGCTTTGGGATTGAATGAAGTTTCTCATCTGATTTTTCCACGTATAGTGCTAGCCATTCCTTCTTTATGGAGTGTTGTCTGCCTTGAGCCGAAACTATAATTATTGTAAGCCATTCGGATCTTTACCTCTTAGTTAATGAGTCTAGAAGCTGAGCACTTAGTCTTATACCACTTGTTAATCCTCTTTAGCTCAAAAAAATCGAGCAAAGGGGGTGAATGCAATTACTTGGTTCTTTTAAAATTTATAAAAATTGATTCCAAGTCAGTTTTTATGTGTGTCGAGTTAAGTATGTTGTGAGCTTTGGTCTGAAACCTATAAGCTACTCAACTTTGCTCATATAGTTTATCTTCAATCTATGCTGAATAAACTACTCAACTTGGATTGGTTTTTCAAGAAAAAATAATAAAACCGAGAGATGATGAATAAGAAAAAGTACTATAAAGGCGATACAAGGGTTAAGAAAGATTACACCTCATATTTTATCCTGGTTCAGCCCCTAACCTACCTCTAATCCCTGGATTCCTTTCTGAGCTTTAATCCACTAGTGATTTATTTCCTTCCTTAGGCGGAGAAGCCTCTACAGAGGGTAGACCAATTACAAAAAGTACCTTTTTCTAACTACCACTCAAATTCAGTTTAGGTACCCTTCCTAAACTAACTCACAGATTTTAATTTAATAATTACAAGCGAAAAAATATTGAATCCTTTTACAATGTGAAAGCTTAGCTAGACTCTAAGCTAATTGATTTCTCTATATTACAAACAGATGGGAAAATGAGTGTTTGCTTTTAGATTGCTTGATATTCAAAATACTGAATGCTATGATTACTTGGACAGTATTTTCAGCTCTTAAGAAATTCGAGTTGATTCATTATGTTTGAACGTCTGCTTCAGTCTTCTATTTATACTTGGAAGAGTTGGACATAGCTATTGCAAACTTCTCATCCTAACTTGATCTTCATTTTCTCTTCTCTTCATAGATTTCAAATCTGCCCGTTAGAAATAGATTCCATGATGTTTAGAGATAGAGAATTTAACATTGAAGCGCAAAATTAATCTATTAATCTTGATGCATCGAAAACTCATTTCTTCGAGCAAATCCATTCTGAGATAGAAGCGAGCAAGATGCAATGTGGAAGCTTATAATATGAAGATTTATTGATGTTGCAGAGTAGCGCAGGGACACTAGAAAAATGACGCATGTTAGAAGATGCGTTTTTCCTTGGACGCTTGTGAGCAGATGACACTGAGCGATGGCCGAGAGCACGTGAAATGATAAGCCCGGTCCACCGGGGTGTTTAAGTGAAAATAAATTCGTACCGGGTTGTGGACTCGAAATAAGTTGATTGAGAAAGCTAAAACGTTTTTAGATCGGTCAACTCTGAATCCGCCGTCTCTTAGTATAGAGTCGCCACCTAGATTAGCTCTTCTAGGAATTTGAATCCTGTGGGGCTTAACATCCGGGGGACGGTCCACCAAGATACAAAGATTCAAGTTCGGGATAAGTTGCTTATTTCTTATTGGATCACATAATATTACATCTATAGAAAACCGTATTTTGTAATTGCGCATATTCATACTTATATCATTTTTGAGTTATAGTGCATGATTCACATATATCAAAATGCGATAAATTTATACATAAAGTAGTAAATAAATGCGAAAAAGTAAAGATTAAAAATTACAAAACCTCAGAGGATGCAACCGCCCACCTAATCTATTAATTAAATTTCCCAAAAAAATAAGTAAAATTGCGATACCCGAAGGAAAATTCAAATCCTAATCATACATCTAATCCTAATCTACCTTCATCCATAAAGGTTAGCACATGATATATCACAACATTTACACATTTAATCAATTTCATTTCGGCAAGGCCCGTGTGGCCTAATTAAAACAAACGACAATTAAAAGTTCTTATTTAGAGATAAAATTAGTCATTTTTATTAACATGTTGGTTGCTCATTTTAATTAATGAAATTGCTCAAATGGTGAAATAGTGAGAGCTGCTATCCAGGAATATGGGGATATTCTAGCATGTATCTCGATTAACAAAGAAATTACAAATGAAGAAGGAAAATTACAACATTTAGAATAAAATAGAATAATAAAAATACTAGGTTCATAGATTAAATCAGAAGAAGAAGTAGTAGACAAGGAGTACAGAATCAGCAGTTCTAGGATCTTAGAGGAGTACCCTTAAGGAGCGAATCCTCTTCGGAAATATTCGGTCGACCTTAGGAAGTAATCCTCATCATCTATTAGTTTTTGTTGTTGAAAACGTAGTGTAAATCCGGAAAATACTTGCTTAATTCCCGAAATTGGTTGTAGTTTTAAAAGCTATATTTTTCTTTGAAAATTTCTGCTCCTGATTACCAAAAATTCCCCAAATATTTATAGGGGAAAATCCTGAAAATCCAAAATGGAAATAAATTCTGGGGCTAGAATTTGGTGAGGAGCCTCACTAGAAAATCCTAGCTAGGCAAGCCTTGCCAAAGTTCTGGCGAGGTGCCTCTCTTGCGAGCCTCGCCAGTCCCTGATTCTCGTATTTTTCATTTTTTGTATTTTTAATTAATTTTGGAAAATATTTTTTTTTAATTTTATTAAACTCTAATTTTTTCAATTTAAGTCTTTAAAAACAAAGTTAGAGACGAGGAGCACTCCCATTTGAAGATCTCCGGATAATAAAAAATTATGTAATTTTGGGATTAAAATCCTAAAACCCAACATTATCGAATGCGCAAGCTGGTACAAAATCCCTTGCTCACAGCTACCCCTCATGTGATAATTGTTGGTTGTATAACCAATTTAATCACATGGAGCGAAGGGATTTTGAATATACCTGACCAGTGCGGTTGGTGACTTCTTTGCCCCTGATTTGTGATGACAAGGGCCTTCCTTTCTGGTTCCATGTCCTCACAAGATTGTCCATTTCTTTCTTCAGAATCCCTAAGTGCTTGATACCCCTTGCGGGTGGGTCGACCATTTCTTTCTATGGCATCCTTGTTATAGTCGGTAGTTGTTTCTTTCTTCGGCTACGATCATCGTGTGTCCCTTGGAATGATTGGAGATAGGTGCCTGAATCATTTTCAAAGGTGACCTTGATGGAGTATATCCAACCGTTTCTTTCTTCTATTAACAGATGAGATTGTTTCTTTCTTTAGTCATCGAGATAACCATTTCTTTCTTCGGTTGTATTTTGATTTCTCTTAATAGGATGTTGACTTATTTCCTGTGACAAATCAGAGAAAAGTATAATGTTAATACATTTTATGATAAATGTTTTAATTATTTGATTGAGTTTATGCAAAGTAAAAATTTTTTCCCCTTCAATCAAAAATTAAAACATGATGAATAAATGAGTTTAATGGAAATTCGGGGATGTCCCGAAGACCACTCTGTTATTTTAGGAGGTTTTTCTGATGTTGCACTGTTGACTTTAGGCTTGAGTGGGCCATCATCTTTCTTGGTGTTTGCAGACTCCCCAAGTGGAGGTGGAGTTCCTTGTTTACCGAGACGGAATCACCCCAATTTGGCATCATCTTTACCTATAAATGACATAATGCGAATGTAATGTATGCATAAACAATATTTATCATATGATGTATATTCGTCTATTATAGGTGTTGTGGACTTCATCCATTGAAGTGCCTTCTCTTATGCTGGTGCATGATTTCCCCTAGGATTTGTCTTATTAGGGATTCCATGATGACTTCCTCAGAGCGACGATCATGCATTCGTTGAATCAGGTTCTGGTTAAGAGTTTGGATTTGGTTCGAGGAAGATCTAGATGAGTCGTTGATCCCGCATTGTGTTGGTGATGATCGCTTTGAAGCAATATGCCTATAGTGTTAGAGGTATATAATGTTATGTACCGTTTCGAGGAGGAGAAGATAATTTGATATTTCTTTGGTTCTAATTTATGCATAGATCTCCCTCGCGGGTTTTCAATTTATCGAACCTTATCTTAATTTTTGCATGGATCTCCCTTTTAAGTTTTCAATCCAGCAGACTCAATTTTCTTTATTTTTACTGTTTCATTTTTTTTGAATGTTTAATTGCGATATTCTTCGATTGGCATGCAAGCAATCAAAATAAGTATATGCATAAAGATTTAGCAAAAATGACAATTAATTGATTAACTTAACAGGGGTATAAATGTTTTAAATGATTTGACTCATGCTATTGATTAGCCCTCTCAGGTTTTCTAACCAATGTGGTTCTCTCGATGTCCTAAGTTTTGCCTAAGCTACCCTTTTTGAATTTTCAACTTAGCGGATTATTCTCTTTCTATTTTGAAAAGAAACCCTTATTTTTGCTCAACTAACAGAGTGTTAATTGACAAGCTAATTTATTTTTTATTAGTACTACCTTTTACCAATTTATTTCTTTCTCCTATGCATGATAGCAATTGTGTAAGACTTGGTTGATTTGATCGATCGGCTACCGTCCATGTCCACTTCAATTATTGTCTCGTTTAACATTTCTGATTAGTTGGTGCTCATTTTGCTTCGCTAGCGTGACGTGTATTCGATGATGAGTCTTGATCATCAACGTTTCCTTTTGAGTTCAATTGTTCTCCAATGATAGGTGATATGTCAGAGATCAGATCTGATAGCTTGATTCTATCGATGGTGAATGATTTTCATTCAATGACATTCCTTCCACAATGTAGTGACTAGCCCATAAGTGATGGTGGGATATGTGATGAAGTTGTTGACGTGTTTAATGATTTGACTCCTTCTTTGTGTCTTTGACATTGCGCCGGTGGTTTGACCTCAATTTGCTTTGTCCACATTTTGGTCTTATTCTGGTTTTGATCATTTTGATCTTTATGTGCTTCATTCCTTTTATTGATTGATAACTTACTAGTTAGTGGACGTTTCATGCTTAGTGATCTATCTATCAATCTTATGTCTTTATAGGGTGAGCCAAATGCTATCATGCGTCATCTAAGTACATGTTTTTGTCTCACTTTCTCTCAAGAGTCAAATCATTTGAATTTACTGTAATTGTGGGGAATCCATTTATACCTAAATTAATTTCATGACATTATGTGTTACATGTGCTAAAAACATTATGTACATTCTTATGAGAATCCGTGATGTCATTGATAGAATATCAAGCAAGTAAACAAAGTTTAATTTATTCAAAAATTCAAAGCGAAGTAGCTAAAAGCTAATTTATTACATCATCATCCATGGGTTATTCTTCGGTACTAGTATCCTCAGATGTGTCCATGGATTCAAAGTGCTCCATCCTATCTGCCTTCTCAAACACTTCTTGATAGCTCGAAAATATGTCTGACCCAAACTTGTTCTTGTATGATGGTTGTGCACCGTCCAGAAGCTTGGTTATCATCTCCGGTAGACTTAAGCGAGCCTGAAGCCTGACCTCTGTGGCCATCCAACGCATATAGTAGGATTTGAAGCTCTCACACTACTCTTGCCTTATAGCCTCCAGATGTTGCATTGTGGTTTCCATTTGAGAGTTGAAACCATAATGCCCCATCATAGCTTGAGCAAGGCTATTCCAATCAACACCTATGTCCAATGGAAGATGGTTATACCATTCATTGATTGGGTAGCCCAAGGTGATGACAAAGAGCTTAGCCATCATCCATGCACTGACCCTTAATTCAATCATCACCGTTTGGTAATGCGTTAAGTGAGCGCGTAGGTTGCAAGATCCCACATACTTTTCAAACTACGACATTGGGAAGTTTGGGGGCAAGCTGTCTTCGTCCCCGATTATTGGTTACGCCGAGTATGGATTCATGAGATGATCACCATAATTTCACCATTCCTAGTTATTGGAGGATGGTGTTCCCTGTACTTGGATAAGAGCTATATTGCACCTAGGGAAATGCCACAAAATTGGGCAGTTGAGGTGCCTGGAACTGCTATGCAACTAACGTACTCCAACTGAGAACAGGCTGTTGGGTAATTCCTTGGTAGAAATGCCCTGGTGAGGATGCTAGTTTCCCAATTTATCCCGGGTAGAACTAATTCTGGGAAGGATTGACAGAGTTATATCCTAGCTGCCCAATTTGAGCCTAGTTTTGGTTCAATTGACTTTGTTCTGTCCCAAACTGATAAAAGGCAGTAGGAGTTGGGGGGCACCATGTGTGAGGTGGGAGGTCCCCCTATTTCAGGCCGACTAGTCAGAGTGACATTATTAAGGGTGGCTTCCAGGTTGGACACCACATTATGAACCCTCTCGGCATGTTAGCGAATAAGTAATGCTAGTTGTTCACTGTTGGCAAAGGCTTTCAGGGTAGCAGCAATCTCACCGCTCACCGAGAGTTTTATCGCATAAGGATAAGGTGATCCTCACTCGCACCTTCTTCTTGTGGATTGTCTATGAAAGATGCACATTGAACTGAATCTGAATCTGAATCTGAATCGGAACCCAAGTCCTCACTTGAGTTAGTGTACGGATTCCCCTCCTGATTTGCCACGATTGAGAAATGCGGACCAGGGGATAAGCAGGCCTTTTCCAAGCCCCTTCGATACATAAATAGAAGATCAAACCATGCGTTTGGGATTCATGACATGATTCGTGATGCGAAAAATGCATGAGATGTAAGCATTATGGTTGCATTCACAAAGGGTTAACGTGCCATGGTGCGAAATAAACAATATGTTTGTCAATCCATTTGAAACAAACAAGTTACTCGTTAAGTAAAAATAAAAATAGGTGGAAATGGAAATCCAACACCTAGGGTTGAATTTAAGATCTGTACGATGTTTGTGTGACATCATAATATGAGTGGTGTAAGTGACGTGACCAAGTTACCTATGTGGTAACAGGTCAATATTTTGGGATTTTGTTCTATGACCAGATCTTAATGGAATGAGGAGGTCAAAATTATTTCGGGTAGGCAGTGTGACATACCCAAATAAGATGAAAATAACCATTGTATGTAGCTATTGAAAGAACGATTTGGTTATTTTACCCCATCAAGGTGAAGTTTCGGATGACCGTGTGGTCGTCCTTATTTGAGGGTATGTGGAGATGTATTAATCATTGCCCCGTGTGGGCAAATGGTTCAGGTATTAGGCGTATACCCTTGAAGATTTCATATGGTAGAACTTCAAAAATAAGTTTGCCTTGCGTGGGCTTATGTTTGGATGTCAACAGGGACACCACGAGATGTGGGAAAAATGATTTGGGTAGGTATTTGCCCTGTTTAGGCTATGTAGCATGTTTGATTACCATGTGTGGGCTATGAGTTGGACGTCGAGTGAATATCTCATAAGTAATGTGTGTGATATATTATTGCCCCTCTTGGGCTAAATGTCGATGTCAAGTGGACATCACGTAGTAAAAGAAATGTATGTTTGCCCTGTAAGGGCTAATAGCTGGATGTCAAGTGGACATCTTGCTGAAAAAAGGGGTAAGTGATGTTTCTGAGTGGTTTTATGACACGATATCAAGTGCCAATTTGGTATCATGACAATGAGAAGATGTTATGTTACATCTTATGAGTGCGTGCGTTAAAGTGACTGCAAAAAGATTCGTGGTTAGCGTAACATTTGTACACTAATAAGTACATAGCCCATAGCATGCAATGTCCAAACTTCCAACCATACAACTCCCGCACATAAGGTTTTTGGCTAGTCTCTATCATAAGTTTGGTTCATCTTAGTACCATGAAGATACTAAGGAGCGCACCTGCAAGAAAAATATAATGCATGGTCGTTTGTTGGGTAACACCCTAGGGAAAATGCCTATGGTTTATTTACATGAATCTTGTAAATGGGTTGTTTATGTAGAAGATTCTTGTTGCACTAAAATACATTCTAAGTCTCTCCCCAAATGGGTTGAGGGAGGTACATGCAATGTGGCAACAAGTGCTCCACCAGCTCAAGTACTACCTTTTCTCAAGGAGGTAAATTAGTACGAGAGAAAGCATCGCAGTAATAAGGGTACCTTAGACTTACGAGCTAATCCCTTTTATTGCAATGCGAATTTATGAATATATCATAATTAAGAGAAAATGGAATAATGTGATCAATAATTTTCGGCACTTATCCAAAATCTAAAACCTTTGAAAAAACAAGTTTTCAGAAAAAAATCCACAGCGGAGTCGCCATTGTGAGCGGGCGATAAGGAGCTATGGGTCGAGAGTGCGGGGAGGATGAGAGGCG
>CATIWQ010867728.1:0-12271 GCA_949673415.1 Euphorbia schlechtendalii | reverse complement strand
CTCTTTTTTCATAGAATTCCACTTTAGTTCATTTTACTCCCAAGATTTACCTAGTATCTGCATTTGCATAAAAAACAACTACATACCACTTGAAATCTTTTATATGAAGTATAAAAATGACTAAAACTATAGTGTTTATTGTATAAAATTATAATGATAATAAATGTAATTATACACTTATCAAATGTATAAACATTTTTCATATTATTGTTATGAATAATAAAGACATCTTTGTTGTTTATCAATGTTTATTTAATTTATGTATCTCGTTGGTATCATATATATCTGCTATTATATATTGATGTGAATTCGATTACGTGAAATGTAATATGAACTCAATGAATTTCCCGACCGTGAATAGAGGAATCCTAGCAAATAAAATGAACAATCAAGTTAACATATTGTTAACACAAAATTGGATGAAAGAACCTCACATGGGGTTGATTCTCAATTATCTAGCCACAACAATTGATCATAATCAAAATAAGACTTCAAGAACAAAATCACAATCACTTGTACTTAAATAAGAAGCTGAATTCCAGAAAGGAAATTTGAAATTTTATTAATCATCAAAAGCTATATAATACAAATAAAAAGATGTCTATATGTAATACTACTATTCCTAAGGCATGAAATTTTACGTTGAATTTTCCCAAACTTGAAAGAATTCATGTTTAAAGCAAGAAAAAAAATCAAAGTAGAATACTCACAAGTTATTCGTGCTCTTTGGTATTATGTTGATTGATCATAATAAATCAGGCCAAACAACAGTGAATACCAGAGGAAAAAAGTGATGAAAAAAAGGACAACAAAATCTAAGAATATACGACAACATAAAAAAAATAAGAGAAAAAAAATAAAAAATATACAACTCCAATGAATCTAAATAGTTGTAGAATTAGAAGAACAAAACAATAAAGAAATCTCGGATATCCAGGCTACTAGAATTTCGAACCCAATTTGGACTAAGTTGTAAAATGAATTGTTATATGACATCTTCTGGAAAGTTCTAAAGCATTCTCTTAAAAATCTAATGGTTTTTGTAACACTGAAATCTGATTAGTAGAGAAAAAGTTATAATGAAAAGAATAAACTTGGACAAAATTAAAATCACAATTCAAACGGTGCTCTGATACCAATTGATGTGAATCTGGTTATGTGAAACCTAATCTGAACTCAATGAATTTCCCAACCGTGAATTGTGGTTTTACGAAAGACAAAAAATAAGATAAAAGATTTAAAATCAGAGTATGAAATAAAAATAGCAATAGCATAACTAATCTTAGCAAATAAAACGAACAATCAAGCTAAAATATAGTTAGCACAACCTTTCGAATTGGATGAAAGAACCTGATATGGGGTTGATTCTTAATTTTCTAGCCACAATAATTGATCACAATCAAAATAAAACTTCATGAACAAGATCATAATCACTCATACTTAAAGAAGAAGATAAAATTCCACAAAGGAAATCTGGAATTTTATTAATCATAAAAAACTATTTAATACTATTGAAAAGATGCCTATATGTTATACTACTATTCCTAAGGCATGAAATTATATGTAGAATTTACCCAAAATTAAGATACTAAAGTCCTGATAGCTTTAGGAAAGAAATCCTTCAAGCATAAGAAAAGAATTATGCTTTAAATTGAAATATAAAGTAACTAGAAAACTAAAATTCCTAAATAAGAATATGATAAAAGAAATTCTAATTAACTAAAAACTTTAACATGTAGGAAGCCCATTTATTTTTTTCCATTATGTTATTAATCTAATAGGAATAAGTTAAGATCCCAATGGGTTAACATGTGACTTACACATGCGTGTCCAAAGCTTACTTAAGTTAATTCTAATTAGACCAGGTCTTGAAATTCTCTTCCACACTTGGACTAGAATTGAGAATTCTTCATGTTTGCTCAAGATCACTTTATTAGAAATTGTTGAATATTTACTTGAACAATGAATCACAAACTTCTCTTTGACTAACTCACTTATAGCTTCTTGAACACTCTTTGATTTAGACTTTGTAAATGGAATTAGAAAAGGATCTTTCCATTTCAATTCCAAGTCTTTATCATTTCTATGATTTACACCTCATATTTTATCTTGGTTCAGCCCCTAGCCTACCTCCTGTCCCAGGATTACTTTCTGAGCTTGAATCCACTAGTGATTTCTTTCCTTCCTTAGGCTGAGAAGCCTTTACAACGGGTAGATTAATTACAGAAAATGCCTTTCTTTCTAACTACCACTCACACTCATACCCTTCCTAAACTGACTCATAAATTTTGATTGAAAGATTACGAATAAAGGAGTTCAACTTATTAAAAGTGTTGAATCCTTTAACAATGTTAAAACTTAGCTAGACTCTAAGCTAATACGATTTCCCTCAATTACAAATAGATTGCTTAAAATTGGAATTTCTGAGCTATTGCTTGGATTATATTTTCAGCTTTGAAGAAATTCGAGGTAATTCACCAAGTTTGAATGTCTGCTCTAGTCTTCTACTTATAGTTAAAGATCTTGGAATCAGGCGTTGTAAACTTCTCATCCTGGCATCTCTTCAATATCTCTTCTCTTTAAATATTTCGAATTTTCCTATTGGAAACAAATTCCAATATGTTTAGAGATAGAGATTTCAAATGGTGAAGCACGAATCCGTTATCCCAAAGTGTTAAAAACCCGTTTATCTTCAAGCAATCCATTTTGATAGAGAGGTGCACGAGTTGCAACGTAGAATTTTATCATTCATTGACTTGCTGATGTTGCAGAGTTATGTTGAGACATTGAGAAATGACGCATGCTAGAGGATTCCTTTTATCTTGGACTTTAGTGAGGAATCTCTAAAATTCCGTACTGACACCATTTTTTTGTGAGGACCACTAAAATATCTTGTTTAATTTCAGCACTTTTTTCTCCTGAAAAGCATTAAAGGAATATTCCATTTCTCGTGAAATCCGTTAGTAACATAAGTGTCAAATATTTATCTTAGTGTCAAGGATATACAACTTTCTCACAATAAGCTAACTGAGCAAAGCTGAGTGAATTTCTTATAAACTATGTAACACTAAGCTCAACTCAGCTTTTCTTACTCTAAGCCGTAACTTAATAAATAACTCAGTATACTGAGTTGTTTTCCCTTAAACAAACTCAAGTAAACTTCATTAATTAAGAGTATACTTAGTACTCAATTAATTTCACTATCCTAGTTAGTTTGTTATTTCCAAAACATTTTAAGTACTATGAAGTACTATTAACTTGGGTTCAACAATCTCCCCCATTTTGGACAGATAACAAACTAGGTAGTAGTAGAGATTAATTGAATAAATAGTTTAAAGATATCAAAATATCTAGTAAGTGATGCAAGACTCCCCCATGCTGAGGGAATTCCTTAGTCAGTTTGGACTCCCCCATACTGAGTGAATTCCTTTAGTCAGCTCAGCTCCCCATACTTAGAGGAATTTTTTTCAAGTTGAACCTTTATCTTACTTCAGCTTTTCTTTAAAGTTGGTCTCAGCATATATTCCTGCAACAGATTATAAGCAAAAACATACATGCATTCAACAGCAAATATTGAGTTAATGAGCTCTTAACTTTGACTAGATGAACAAACTTGCAATTTTCATTAATTATCAAAAGGAGTATTTAGTCAGTTCATAAAAAGTAATACGAACTAAGATTACATGAAAAGCCCTATTACAAGTTCTATATATCTAGTCTACAACTATCTACGGTGTTGAGAGCCTGATGTTCTACCTTTAGGATTACATGACAAAGAATGATGGAGCTGATGTTGTTGGTGATGCAACCCCTATTGCTGAGTTTGTTGAGATTGAGGATCTTGAGGTTGATGTAAAGGCTAGCTGGATGAGGAATGCTTAAAATGCACTGCCATCCTTGTTGCATCTTCCACTACCTTCTCCCCCTTTGTTAACTTTCCTTTCACAATTTGCTCCAAGAATAGGTTAAAGGAGTGGCCATTTGATTGATAGAGCACTGTATGTCACTGACTTTACCCTTCATCAAATTCAGCTTTTTATGCATAGAGAGACCAGTATCTTGGTCAAGAGACCCTGTTGGCTTAGGGAACAGCTTGCCCATAGCATCGATGAGAGTTTTCTACACTTTAGAGACTTTGACATCAGTGTTGTCGTTGATAAGCTTGCAGGTAGAATCCATCTTCTCAGCTAGCGCATCAAGGTCCAGCGAAGGCTTTTCAACCTTCTTCCCAATCTCTTCCACTACCTTCAGCACCCAATCCAGCTTCTTGTCTTGATTCACCAAAAGCCTAGACATGGACTCCAACACCTTAGCCATGCTATGAGCAATGTCCATTTTGGTCTCCACTTCTTTATGCATAACTTCAAATTTCCTATTTGTGCTCCTCTTTATTTTAGCCTGCTCCTCGTTAAACTGATGAAATTGTGTAGCTCAATCCACCAATGTAGTGTTCAAGCTACTCATCTACTTAGTAGCAGCGTCAATATTACCTTTCATCTTTCCTGCCACTGCATTAGCGAGGATAGTAGACGTAGGGATAGAGGAGATAGTTATGCCGAGCTGAGCTATAGAATCTGACAGCCTAGTTATGATTAAAGCAATCTTATCCACTAAACTTTTACTGCTCTCCTTCACTAGGTGGTTGCGAATTGCAAACAAGCTCCCCTAAATCTTCTCAAACTCCTTAAAGTGGAGGGATTCAGAAGGAATACTTGAGTGTTCCTCAAACTCTAGAATTTTTACCTTAGCTTTTGTAGACAAGTCCATCAATTTTTTACACATCAGCACATGATTAACTGCTCCATCCAACTCAGCATCAATTTTTAGACAAGGGAATTGCTTCCTTTGTAGCTCTCTAATCTGAGCCAAGATAGATGTATCAGCTAAGTCCTCTTGGACTTGCTTGTTACTGGGTACTAGTACTTCAGTGGTTGTCAAATTTGCCTCAGTACCATCACCGCTTTCTTTTCAATGCTAAGCGAAGTTCTCAACATTAGGAACTTCTCTAACCAAATGGATTAGAGGGGATGAGGATGGGTTTGAAGAAATGGTAGGTTTAGAAGATTGTATAGTTGAAGAAATGGGAATAGATTTGGTTTTTACAAGAGAAGGAATTATTGTTATTTTAGTATTTGAAGGAGGAGGAGAAGAATGTGGGGAAAAAGAATATTGTGTTTGAGAAGGAGAGGAAGGGATATTTACTAGTGAATTTACAATATTAAAAGTATTAGGTTGAGGATTTACAGGAATAGAAGGGATTTCTGAATATACAGGAGTTGAGATGGTAGGATTTACAGATGAAATTAGGGTAGGATTTTGAGGTACCTGAGGGTTGGTTGATTGACCCAAGGATGGGTCATCCTCAAGTAACTCAACTTGAGTAAAGGACTTCTCAGGTTGAGGGGAAGTTGGCTTAGGAGTGTTGTCCTTAGGAAGAGTATATTCTTCCTGGTTCAAGATTTCTTCGATTCTACCAACATCCTCTTCTTCACTGCTACCCACTTGAACATTTTACTTTAAAGGGTGATTGGTGGCAGAGCTCTTTCACTGAGTTCCCCTTACTTTGGATAGAATTTTCCTCCACATGGGTTGCTGCTACAGCACTTAAGGTTTCATGGTCCTCTTTGCCTTTCTTTGAGGATCCCTGCTCCTTAGTTACTTCAGTAGCCTCAAGCTTGCGCTTCTTCTAGACCAAGGTTTTATCCTTGTCCATAGCATGCTCTTCTTCTTATGCCTGTTATCTCGCCTTAGCCTTTTGAGGATGAGTTTTCATATCTAAGGACATTTCTCTACCTAACTTATTGCTAGGTAGGCGTGACTCCTACCCTTTCTTTTGGTGGGTTGGCTTTGACTTTTTGAGAGCTAGCTTTCGCCACGGAGAGGAAGCTATGGAGGTGGTTATTGGAAGTTGCTCCAGCTGAGCAGATAAGGGAATATCTTCATTGGTCTCCTCGCTTGAGCCCTCAAAGTCAACCATAAACGCTTCTTCATCTTCCCTCAGTATAACTTTTGGGAACACCGTTAGTTCCACTGTGGCCTTCTTCAGCTTCAAGTCCTTGGTTTTGTATAGTAGGTGTGAACCTGCTTATTTTTAGCTTACTGAAGTGGGGCATATCCAACACTTTCCTCATTGGAAATACTAACTCCTCCGGGGCATCCAAAAATGGAGCAATGTCCAACCTCACCACCTTCATCAAAGCGGTGATGAGGCAATCTTAATGGTAGAAGGTTGTAACTTTGGTCAGATGATGCATAAGAAAAACTGGCCAGTCAAGTTGCTTGCCTTCTACCATATGGTAGATGACACACCTCTCGATATAGGTGTAGCTACTCGAAGATCTAGTTTTAGATAGTAGCAGCTTTACAAGCAGCTCATGACAAGCCTTTGCTTCCCAACTAATCCCCGATTCAATGATTTCTCCAACTCCATAATCTTTTGGGAGTTCCCAATCTGCTGGGACCGCAACCAAATCCTCATCTCTAGTCTTCCTCAGCATAGTGCATTTCAAAGGCATATTCAGCAAGCTGGACACCAGGTTGGCGTTGATGAGGTAGGAGACATCTTTGAACTGCACCAATAAAACATCTTTCAAAACCCTCGATGGTGTAGGGAGTGGAGTTGAAACCTTTGATGAGGCTTCTAATAGCAAGGCCTTGAAGCAGGAGGAATTGGCTGAGATTCCGCTACTTGATGACCTTGTGCATGAACCTATTGAGAAGCAGAGTCTCATAGTTCACCTCAAACACTAGACCAAAGTCTAAGTCTTCAGCCCACTCCACGTTGGTAAACATTGTGCCAGCAGGAAAGGTAATTCTCTACCACGATCCATCGATGTGCACAAACATTTTCTTATTGGATTCCCCTTGGAGAGTGAGGGTTCGCTTGGTAATTGCCATTTCAGAGAAGGGAAATGGATTTTGAGAGAGAAAGGATTAGTGTTCTTTTGCTCTTAAACGATTAGGATTCAAAATTTACAAGTAACCTCTCTCTTCATCTCCTTCTTACTTTTATATACTTCCTCAACTCGTAGACATACATGGCGCTTTCACAACACTTGATTAAAATTAATGTTGAGATTAACACTTAATCAACCGCCTTAGTAAAAAGGGTGAGTTCTACAGAAAACGATTCCAATTCAAAACATGTCTTTTCAAATTATGGGTTTTTTATTTTAACCTCGAATTTGAACCTCACGGCATTACTTAAGAAATTAAGCGGTGTTAGATACATGTTATCTCCTTTAGCTGAGTTAAGGCTTGATTTTCAACACTTAGCCAAATTTCTTAATTCTTCTTCTTAACATGGGGTTCGCCATACCAATAAGCTTCCTTAGAACATTAAACTGCTCCTTTAGCAATGGTTTGGTGAAAATGTCTGCTCACTATTCCTCTTAAGGAACATACTCCAATTTGATATCTCCCCTTAGCACATGATCCCTTATTAAGTGATGTCCAATGTTGACATGCTTCATCCTACCATGTTGATCTTGACAATTGGATAGGTCAATTGCACTCTTGTTATCACACATAACTTCGAGACAATTTGACTTTATACCATAATCTTCCAATTGCTGTTTGATCCATAGTAGTTGTGCTACACAACTTCCTGCTGCCTGATAAGTATATAATTAACTTATTATCATTATAATTTTATAATATAAACACTATAGTGTTAGTCATTTTTATACTTCATATAAAAGATTTCACATGGTTAGTAGTTTTTTTTTTTTGTGCAATTGCAGATACTAGGTAAATCTTGGGAGTAAAATGATATAAAGTGGAATTCTATGTAAAAAGAGTGAAAAAGGTGCGAAAAGATGTGTGGAACTTAAAGATTTGGCTTAGGATCAAAGCTGTCGAAGATCGGTGAGGTTACAAGAAGAATTCTGAAGAAAAACACAATTCACGGTCGTGATAAAAATTCGTGGTCGTGACTTGATACACTTCGGAAGTAGAAATTTGTCAAACAAAGATTCACAGTTGCGACTTGGACAGTTTTTTGGTCAAATCTTCTTAACTACCAATCACCAGATAAGAATGATCAACCGCCATCAACTATCGACAAAAAGACACTTATTAGAAGTCAATCAATCATGAAAAGGTGCTTATCCATTGTTGATAAGATTGAAGCTCTTCAACCAATCATAATGAAGTAATGCAATCTGTTGCCAATGGACACAACTCTTCGTTTGGATAGACGTAACCCTTTAAACTCTATAAATGGGGTTCCAAACCTTACAATTTCGTGCAGCATTAGAGTGTAATTATAGGGTTTACGTATAGTGTGTGTAGATAGAGAATAAAATATCTAGTTTCGCTACGTTCACAAGTGTTAGTGAGAAAATGTTTAAGTGATTTGAATCCTTATTTTGATCACTAGATTTCTCTATATTCTCGAGTGATTATTGTATAAGTGCACTTGCAAATCACTTATCAATAAAAGTTTTCATTCTTCAATATTCGTTTGTTTGATAATCGTAAAAGAATAGCATCATAGCAGAGGTTCTGTACAGGCCGAGATCGAATTTAAAGCAGACATAGGAATTGCGGGAATTGATGACTCCCATTATAGAGTGGATACGATTTGATCAACTTTAGCTTTCACTTGCATACCTTAAAACTTTGCTTTGCTTTCTACTTATACTTTCTATTTCAAAGTTTATGATATGTCTATGTGTCATAATGCGTATTTTGTGTTAGTCTTTTATATTAATCAAGTTATATTCGTTGGAGTTAATTTTAAGAGTAGTTTCAGGGTTACAAATATCATGTATAATCACTGGATCTATGATATAACGCTATTTAGTGGGCCAACATTTTTGGAATGGTAACTTACTAAATATGGCTATGTGAGAGTAACCCGTACTAAGCATACTATTGACATTGTCTATGTTTATATAATTTTCTTAATTCATTTGCGCTAGGTTTAGAAAAGTTATTTCATGTGTTTCTCTGCGGTGAATAATTGAACATTTGGGTGTTTTGAACCGAGTCTGTTAGATTAGTTTAGTGAATTGTAACATCTTTGTTGAACTCACATGTTTTCTCTGCTATACTTATTTCGTAGGGATAATCTACATATTTAGAATCTCCATTCTTCCATACATATATCTATCCATATAGTCCTTGGAGTTGCCCTGCATTTTATGTTGAAAATGCAGCTGAACTTGAATGAGGGGTTCCTATATTAGTCATTGATTATAAACCTCTTAATAAAGCTTTAAAATGGATTAGATATCCACTTCCTAATAAGAGAGATCTGTTAAACAGATTATTTGCAACTAAAATCCAAATATATTTTATTTTCTTTGTTCCGTTTTTGTTGTTGATCTTTAGAACTAGTCCTTCCTTGTGGGATCGGTATCTTTTAAAACTACATCGTAACTGTATACTTGCAGTGGTCACCATTTTTCTATTTAGATAAGTGCTACTGACAACACCTGTTCGTACTTTGAACTTATATCTTATCGGTAGGAAAGTGGGAGACAAAAGGTTTTTGGCTTCATTATTAAATAAAAAATACTAGGAGTTATTAAAGTCGAAACCTTGCGAATAAGTTTTTGGAACCGTTTCCGGGGAAGGAAAGTGCGTTCTAGAGATTAATTATATCTAATTATTTCATTTCCTGTATTATACAATTTTCTAATCTTATTCTAAATATGAAAAGATAATGAAATAATAATCTTAGAGGTGAGACATCATAATATTTCATCTTAATCCTTGACAAATAGAAGATTTTCTTCTATTTTCCCTATTTGTGTTCACGACTTCCATTCGCGCTCATGAATTCCTATTAAAACTTTCTGTTTCTCAAAATTCTGTTAGTTACGATCGCGACCTGTGCGATAACTGCAGTAGTTTGGGCAGTTATTCGACAGTTATTCCACTAAATTCTATAAAATTGATGCACTACCGTACATCAATCATTCACTTCTTCATTTTGAAATCTTCTTTCTAAATACAAACTTATTCGGAAGACAAATTCCTTATATCTTAAAAAAATTTCTTTCTTACACAATGGTTTTTCCAAAAAATTCTAGAGTCTTTAAACCTAAAAATATCCAGGAATGGTATGAAGCACCATTCCCAATTTATTCAGAGGAAGAAGGAGATCATTATGAAATGATTAGAGTTACTGAGTGTACGAGTTCCTATACGATTCATAGGAACAATCTTATTCATTTGGGTGTTTTTGATAGAATTATGTATTATCTCCAAATAATTAATTTCATCATTTACTCCATTTTAACCCTGGGGAACAATGTGAACAATTGCATGGAAATGCTGGTTACGTTGGCATGGAGGAATGATATACGAAATTGCTTAGTTTATCGACACCATGGGAAATAATACAAGTTGACAAGGAAGGCGATGGATAAGTACTCTGGATTTCCAAGGGAATGCTTCAATAAGATGTTACTTAGCTGGTATCATGTACCAACTTGGAATTGTTTGACTGGCTAAGTCGAGTTCAAATAAGAATCTGCCTATAGCCGGTGGATTCGTGATCCTTGTTTGCTCGCATTGCACTTTTATTTAAGTGGAGCACTGTTTTGCAAGTCCAATTTCGATCTTGTCATACTTGAAGAGTTGTTTGTATTGCAAGCAATTTTGGATGGTACGCCTATTGATATTTCTGGGATTATGATGGAGACACTCATGTCTGCAGCATAAAATCCTGGAATGACAAAGTACCGATGTCGAACTATGGCAAATTTGTTGGGACAAATAGGAAGATTACCTTATGCCATAGAAATTTTTACTAGTGAAGACATGTAATTACAGAGTTAACAATGGAAGTCTTATTTGAGTATAATTTCTTGGAAAGGTACATTGGAGAGGATAGAATAACCTATGGATGGAAACCATGGGAAGAAAGGGTGGAAGCAGATAGAGAAAAAGAAAGGGAAAATGCGCAGGAGGAGGAGCGTTGAGATTCCAACCTCCACGGAAAGTTGAATGACCTTATGGAAGGGAAACTTTCGATCCGTATAAAAATCAAAGACATTCATGATTTACTAATTGATGTCGAGCAAGATTTAAGGGAATCTTACTACGAGATTAACTGAATAATAGGATCACTTCTTCCATGAATAGTTTTCTTTTCTTTTCAGATTAAAACCTTGTATAGTGTTTCTTTTTAATTTTAGTTAGTTTGTTTATTGTTTGTTTGCTTGTTTGTTTGTTTGTGTTTCATTGTTAGTTTGTAAATATTTGTTGAATATGAAATGAAAAATTTGAACAACAAGATGTTGATGTTCAGTTGCTATCTTCACCATGAAAAATCAAGGTATATTAGTAAATATTTATCTTTTGTATTTAACAAAGTTTGTTTGTGCTTTTTCTAAGTTTTTATAGGTGTAAGTCTAAAAATTCAAGAAATTTGAAGAATAAAAAAGATCGCAAATGTGACATAATTCGCACTCGTGAATATTAAATATCAAAACGTTCTGTTTCTATCATGAAGAAAGTCACGATCGCAACTAGCCTTCGCGATCGCGACACGGGCAAATTATAACCATTATAGATCGCGATCAGACACGTGATAGATGTCCGTAGCCTCCACTAACGGCTAGTTTTGAGCAAAAACAACTATATTATCAATTATGACCAATTAGAGACCCCTTAAACCTCTATAAATAAGTCCAAGTTGAACCCTAACCACCACATCCTTTTAAAAGCTTACAAATCTCTAAAATTCTTCATCTTCAACCTCCTACATTCAAAACCTTTTCAACCCTTTACTTCAAACCAATATGACTCGTGTCAAGAGAGTAGCAAATAAAAGAGGAGCCCACTCAATTCAAGAAGAAATTGATTATCCTTTCCCTTTAAGGATAAGAGAAGAAGGTAAATGCTTTCAGAAGCTAAGCAAATTGGATATCACCATGATGATATTCCTCGATTTAGTCTTCTAGGAAACTTTGAATCTCCATGAAGAAATGGAGATATACCTATCGGCTCTTAGTCTTACAAGATTTGTGAATTTGCATTTTCCGCAAAATCGAGATTGGATTCTCCAATGTCTAGTGACATTCGACTGTGAAGATTCAAGGAAGAGGGCGATTCAATTTAGTAATCAAAGGAAATAATAAACCATCACAAGAGAGATGATGGGTGATTGCTTTAGGTTTCAAGATTATCAATTCATCAAGCATGACAGATTCTTTTCAACCAAATCGAGTTTGGGTAGAATTATCGGGTAAGAGAGTCTTCGATCCCAAAAACTCTCCTAACAAACTTATTAAGGATGAATGCATTCTTCTTCTCC
>CATIWQ010867609.1:0-17404 GCA_949673415.1 Euphorbia schlechtendalii | reverse complement strand
TTCTGAATGTCAGAAAAGTTTAATAGTTTGATTAACATTTCATCTTTATTAAGTGAAATTGTTTCTTCAGTAGTTTTTACTACCTGTTTTAATCCTATCTTTTCAAATGTACCATATTTATAAATGGTTTTAGGATTAATTATTGGGATAGTCCACTTATTAAGTAAATCTAGGTTTTCAGGAATATCATATTCCTGCTCTAAGCTGTTTTTAACAGCTTCTCTGTTGGGCCTAATGATATTCATTAGTTTTAAAAATGTGTTAAGTAAAACCAAAAACGTCGAAAACAACAGGCTCTGATACCATACAAGACAGGACCGGACCATACATGATGGTACTATAAAAAACTTACTTAGTAAAACGTATAATTAAATCGTAAATACGTATAAATATTGACGATACATGATGGTACTGTAAAAAACTTACTTAGTAAAACGTATAATTAAACAGTAAATACGTATAAATACATATATGTAAACAGTAAATACGTATATAGTAACAGTAACGCGTATAAATAAACAGTAAAACAGTAAAATACAAACAGTAAAATAGTAGAATACATATGTATAAACAGTAACAACGTATATATGAACAGTAAAATACGTATAAATACGATACAGAATATAGAATAAACATATTAATATAACATAGAATTCTACAGCAACAATTCACTAAAACGAATACCACGCTAAGTATTTTAATTAAAAACAGAACATAGGATAATTTTACTAAATTAAAAGATTGTCAAAAACATTAATTTTAGCAGAGTCAACACAGAACGTCTAAACGCCTATTCATGGTAACAACGGCTAAATGCGACTTGAGCTTAGTCAAAAAGTTCTGACTGTCTAAAAATTTAACATAGTTCCAGTTCTAAACTAAAAACTAGCATGGTAAAGTTTTAGGAAATCATAACCTAAGATTCTATTTCATATTAAAAGTTCTAAATCTAATTCTATATCCTATCATAATAAGGTATTAAATATACTAAACAATTAAATTAAATTAAAATACTACAACAAATTATAGTACCATCATGTATTTCTAAATACTTATATTTTATAAACATTATTGCTTTTTATTTTTGAAAAAATTTGCTCTTTTTTTATTCGATCATTTTTAATGAGTTTGATTTTATTAGAATTTTGATATGAAGCTTTTTATTACATTTCCTAAACATTTTTCAAATATGCTCAAGTTATTGTCAATTATTTTTATGCATCACGTATTTTTTTTTTCTTTTATTTTTTTGTTATTTTTTAAAAAAATTCGAGTCTGGTTTCCGACCTGAGCTTCATTTTAAAAGGTTTAACAGTGTTGGTGCTTGTTAGCAAACAAAATCGGTCAGGGAGGTGAATGCCGATTAATTTGTTAACTTTAGGTTTTGAAATTCTTTACCAAGTTGTTTTAATGTATGTTGAGTATAAATATGTTGTGCGCAAACAGACAGAAAATTATAACGCAAACCACTCAGCTCAGGTTGCCTTTGGTTTGGTATTATGGGAAAAAAATCTTTTGTCCCCATCCCTGTCTCTCATTCAAAAATTGTCAAGTGTCAATTTTTATGGGATTAAAAATAAAAAAACAGAAAAGAGAAATTAATATCTATTAAAAGATAATAAAAATTGACACTTGTCAATTTTTGAATGAGGGACAGGGATGGGGACAGGTAATTGGGGACAGAGAATTTCTTTCCGGTATTATGCTTTGTAAAAGCTGACAAGATATAAAGATAAGGTTAAGGAAATTTTACACCTAAGATTTTATCCTGATTCGGTCCTAGCTTACCTCCAGTCCCCGAATTCCTTTCCGAGCTTAAATTCACTAGTGTTTAGCTCCTTTAACCAAGCGGAGAAGCCTTTGACAACAGGTAAATGGGTTACAACAAGTACCTTCCAAGCTAACTACCACTCTTACAATTTGAATACTCTTCTCAAACTGTAATCACTCAATTTTAGAATTGAAAACAAGAATAAGAACTCAACTTATAAGAACATTGATTCTTTTACAGTGAATGACTTAGCTAGATTCTAAACATAAGTATAATGAATTTCTTATATTATAAACAGAATAAGAATTATTTATTTGCTTGAGAGAATTTCGAAGGCTGTTATTGCTTGAACAGAGTTTCAGCTCTTTAGAAATTCAGGTGATTCAGCAAGTTGTAAACATCTGCTTTAATCTCTATTTATAGTTGTAGATTCCTGAAAGTAGCCGTTGCAACTTCTCGTCTTGACTTGAGCTCCAAAATCTCTTCTCTTCATTGCTTCAATTTCTTTCAGTTTGAGACAAATTTAAAGATGTTTAGAGATAATGATTTTGTTCGTTGAGGCGAGATATTAATCCGTTGATTAATTTCTCATCAAGTATTGATTCCTCAAAGTGTATCAGCTGGTAGAGAGGGCACGAGATGCAACATGGATATTTGTGACTGAATCTCTTGCTGATGTTGTAGCGGCGCAGCGGTGATAGAAAAACGACGCTTGTTAGTTGATTCCTTTTTTACTTGGACTTTAGTGACAAAACATCAACATTCGTACTGATACCTTTTAACAGTTTGTACTACTTGAATATTCCATTGTTTTCAACGCCAAATTATTTTTGAAATTTGAAACGCATTGAATGAGAATATTCTGTTTTCACAGAATACATTAAAGGTAACATCGATACACTATTCAACATCACATAAAGTAACTCATCTTAGGTTGAGACATCACTTAAAATTTCAAAGCTGAGTTGCTTTACCGCTAATACTTAGCTCAACACCACAACTCTTTGCAACCCTAAGTCTTAACTTAACTAAGCTTACGCCAAGCTGAGTTGTTTAAACAGACTCAAGTTGACTAATTAATTAAGAATATACTTAGTACCT
Source organism: Euphorbia schlechtendalii (assembly GCA_949673415.1). NCBI lineage: Eukaryota > Viridiplantae > Streptophyta > Magnoliopsida > Malpighiales > Euphorbiaceae > Euphorbia > Euphorbia schlechtendalii. Next base: position 14,532 of record CATIWQ010867609.1, on the reverse strand, counting down.
AATTAATTTCACTATCCTAATTAGTTTGTTATTTCTAAAAAAGTATCGTTAAGTTGGGTTCAACAATCTCCCCCATTTTGGAACATATAACAAACTAGGTAGGAGCAGAAATTAACTTAGTAAAAGTTTAATGACATAGAATACCCGTTAATGATGTAAGACTTCCCCATGTTGAGTGAACTCCCTTTAATCAGCATAGACTCTCCCATGTTGAGTGGATTCCATTCAATCAACATAAACTTCCCCATACTGAGTGAGCTTTCCATTAAACTTGGGACTTGTCTTAATCAACTTCTCTAATAGTGGTCTATATTGATTCCTGCAAGGCACAAGTTATGCAAGAAACCAATAACATATGAAAGATAATAAGTTATTAACTTAGAGCAACTTTTACAATCTTTCATTGAGAAACTTAATAAGTAAACCACATGTGTTCTACATTAAAATAATACATTTTAACGCTGCTACAAAATTTACTAAGAGCTACAACTAGCCTATCTTTTCTTAGGATCTCCTCTTCCTCAGCCATGAGGCTGTTGTTGTGATGATGGTGGTGGTCTAGGCTGAGTTTTCTACTACCATTATAGTGGTGAATGTTGGGGTCTTATTGAGATAGAAGACTTTTGATGTTGTGCTTATCCACGCACTTCCTCTGGTACCTTCACCCCCGTTGTTAGTTGTTTTTGTTAAACATGATGTATGCCCTAGAGGCAATTAGGGTGATATATCTTAATTAACTATAATGTACAAACGATTTCAGATTAATAATAATAATAAAGGCATCTTTGTTATTTATTAGTGTTTATTTAATTTATTATCTCGCTGGCATTATATATATGTGTTATTATATACGTACATTGATAAGAAAAAGTCTGTGACTCCTTCATAGAGTGAAAGTGCGAGGACATAGTGGAAGTTATGTGGTGTGAGAAATGCACACACATGTAACTATGAATAGACTAAATATCTTTAGTCATAATTTCATTAAGACTGGACACCAATGAAGCGGATAAACTAGCATGTGTAGGCTTACTCCTTGAATTAGATTCAAGCAGCTGATCTCACGAGCTGAAGGTGGTACCTTGAGTTAACACATGAATGTATATGGGTAATACATTGGAGACCGCTATAAGATAGACACTCGGAAATAACTATATCCATGTGTTGATGTCATGTCTTATTGCAGTAGCAGTAAAAGTATCATCAGACTTGAGATACTAGTTACCTTGTATAAGAGTTACTATACTTTGGGTCATACTTATTCATACCCTGGCGATCAGGATGATACAGGTGATTACGGGTATAGTGATGATCACATGTTGGTAAGCCGAGTAGTCAAGATAGGTTCCATCGCTCCTGATATAGTGATATAATGAGAGATTTACCTTAAGGCCTCTTGTTGAAGAGACACACTCATAAACCTCTGATCAAAGTATAAGATTGATAGAACACATTTTTAGTCAATCTTGATACATTATGTCGAGTGGTGTTCTTCATAAACAAGTCTAATTCTAGGATAGCTATAGCTATTACATGAGCTGACATTTAATCCGAGCTCAATAAACTGGATGGTACTTAACCTGATGGAAGGAGTGTATTATATTGGTTACTATTGCAAAACAGATCAAGTCACAAGCACATGACGTTCCAAGTATTGGGGGATCATATGCCTTTAATAGAAAGCCCATTTGGTCGTCTAGAGTTATCAGGTTCCACATCGGTCTGGAACATTGAGCCTAAAGGTTCCTGAATGGGAAACTAAGTTTAGGTTAACCTCTAATGGCTCTATACTTCAGGATCCTATGAGGTCACACATTATGGATCTTGACAAACAAAAACCTCCGTTGAGGAAGTTGGTAGACAACAGCTGCTAAACCGCTCAAAGACCGACCCAAAAATATTAACTGAAAAGGCTCACTTCAAAATAGAAAGAGCCTTCTAAAGAATTCTTGCGATGTTGGAGAAACTCGTGGAGGATCTCGCAAAAGCTCAAGAAAAAAAGATGTCGAACTCAGAAAGAAAGGTCGAGCTGAAGTACTAGAAAAAGGAGAAGGGATGTAACTATTTATAAAGGGAGGGGAGTTCAAAACTCCCCTCAAAACCAATGTGGGATGGGATTTCTCCCATTCCATAAGCGAGTCGACGAGCGGAGCTCCAACTCCATGCGGGTCTACCCGCACGCATAACCCTCTTAGGCGGGCTGTGCGGTGGCTTGGAAGGCGCAAGTTAGGCTCGCGGCTGTCCCACAAACCCAGCTTACGGGCCGCTAGTGGGTTTGATGCCTGCTAGCGTGCTAGTGGTCTGCGAGTAAATTTTGCTTGCGGGGCAGCCGCACAGGCCCCACCAATGAATAACCCGTGTTTTCAATGCTCACTCGTAACGAGAAAAATCCCTTGCTACTCTCTATGTAGTTTTTGCTGGTTAATCAAGATAGTAATTGAACATGCAATCGTAGCAAGGTAGAATTTCAAAACTTAAAATTAATCTAAATATCTCCAAAGCATGCCATGATTGATATAACCTAAGTTAAAACGTTCCATGGATGTTTTTCAGCTCGCGGGGCTACTGCGTAGGCCCCACTTCGAACAACCCATGTTTGTTTGGGGCCCACTCACAATGGAAAAATTCCCTTACTCCACTCTGTGTAATTTTTCCCTATTTCCTATTCCTTTTAATTATTAATTTGGTCCAACCAATTAATAATTCTTCGCTCAATTCGATAACTGGTATTTTCGGCATAGACCCAGTTTATAGGTTCTTTACTTAGTCTGATAAAGACCCAAAGTGTGTGACCTCATAGGATCCTAAAGTACTGAGCCGCTAGAGGTTAACCTATACTTGGCTTTCCATCCGGGAACCGTTAAGCTCAATGTTCCAGACCGATATGGAACGCGATAGCTCTAGATGATCAAATGGGCTTTATTGTAAAGGCATCTGATCCCTCGATACTTAGAACGTCACGTGCTTATGACTTGATTTGGTTCTCCAATAGCAACCAATAAAATACACTCCTTCCATCAAGTTAAGTACCATCTAGTTTATTGAGCTTGGATTAAGTGTCAAATCATGTAATAACCGTAACTATCTTGGAATTAGACTTGTTCACGAAGAACACCACCCAGCCATTATGTATCAAGACTGACTAGAAACCCATTCTATCAATCTTATACTCTAATCAGAGGTTTATGAGTGTGTCACTTCAACAAGGGGCCCTAAGGTACATCTCCCATTACATCACTATATCAAGAGCGATTGATCCCATCTTGACTAGTCGGCTTACCAACACGTGATCATCACTATACCTGTAATCACCCGTATCATTTTGATCGCCAGGGTATGAATAAGTATGACCAAAGTATAGCAACTCCTATACAAGGTAACCGGTATCTCATGTCTGAGGATACTAGTACTGCTACTGCAATAAGATATGACACAAACACATGGATATAGTTATTTCGAAGTGTCTATCTTATAGAGGTCTCCAATGTATAACCCAACTACATTTATGTGTTAACTCAAGGTACCACCTTCAGATCATGAGATAGGCTGCTTGGATCTATTCCAAGGAGTAAGCCTATACATGCTAGTTTGTTCATTCCATTGATGTCCAGTCTCAATGAATCTATGAGTAAGGATATTTAGACTATTCAAAGTAACACGTATGTGCAGTTCTCACACCACATAGCCCCCCACTATATCCTCATACTTCTACGCTATGAAGTAGTCATGGACTTTCTCTCATCAATGCGCATATATATGTTTAATATTATACATATATGATACCAGCGAGATACATAAATAAATAAATAGCTTTGATAAGCAGTAAAGATGCCTTAATTATTATTAATAATAATTCAAAACCATTTGTACATTATAAATAATAAAGATATATCACCTTAATTGCCTCTAGGGCATACATCATGTCTAACAATCTCCCACTTGGACTAGAGCCAATTCCCCATGTGCCTCATGCCATATTCGTTAACATGCTGGTCATGTTTAACTTGAGTCAATGACTTAGTTAACCCATTTGCTAGATTTTGATCTGCCGGGATGTATTCTAAGTCTATATCTTTCTTGGCTACTATCCCCTGAATGAGATGGTATTTTGTAAGTACATGTTCGTTTCTCTGACGAGATAGTGGTTCCTTTGCTTAAGCAATAGCCCCATTGTTATCGTAATAGACCTCTATTGGATTACAATGATATACACCACACCGAGATCACAAATAAATCCCTTAAGCTAGACAGCTTGGTTAGCCACTTCTGAAGCAGTTATGTACTTACATTCCGTGGTTGAATCGGCAGTCGTATCCTGTTTGAAACTATTCCAAAGAACTACCCCTCCGTTTAACATGAACACATAACCTGAATGGGATTTATAATCATCCTTGTCAGACTGAAAACTCACGTCGGTGTATCCCTTCAAAGTGAGGTCACCTTTTCCATATACTAAAAACATATCCTTAGTCCTACGTAAGTACTTAAAGATAGTTTTGACGGCCTTCCTAGGCTTCTCACTTAGGTCAGATTGAAATCTGCTCGTGTCGCTCAACGCATGTGAGATGTCACTCCGAGTGCATACCATAGCATACATGATGGAACCTATCGCTAAGGAATAAGGAATTCCATTCATACATAGTCTCTCCTCTTGTGTTCTTGGACACTCAGATTTAGAAAGGTTAATCCCGTGAGACATTGGGAGATAATCCTTTCTTGACTGAAATCTAGCCAAAACCTTGTATATGTTTGTACTTTGTGAAAGACCTGGCAGCCTTTTGGATCTATCTCGGTAGATCTTTATACCAAGTATAAAAGCTGCTTCTCCAAGGTCTTTCATGGAGAACTTCTTTGACAACCATGACTTAACTATCTGAAGAAAAAGAATATAGTTTCCTATAAGTAATATGCCATCGACATATAATACAAGGAAAATGATTGCACTCCCACTAGCCTTCTTATATACATAGGGCTCATTAGTGTTTGACACAAAACCAATTTCTCGGATTATCTCGTCAAACCTAATATTCCAACTCCTCAATGCTTGCTTAAATCTATAAATGGACTTCTCCAACTTGCATACCTTTGAGCCATCTTTGGATGTAAAACCTCGGGTTGTGCTATATACACATCTATGTCCAAATTCCTATTAAGGAATGTTGTCTTCACATCTATCTGCCAAATCTCATAATTGTAATGAGCGGCGATGATAAGGAGTATCTTGATAGACTTTAACATGGCCACCGATGAGAAGGTTTCATCATAGTCAATGCTTTCTTTTCTACTATCCCTTTTGCAACAACCCTTACTTTATAGGTAATTATGTTACCGTCCATGTCATTTTTCTTCTTAAAAACCCACTTGCATCCTATGGGCCTAATCCCACTTGGAGCATCAATCAAGCTCCATACTTGATTTTCATACACGGAGTCCAGCTCCGATCTCATGGCCGAAAGCCATTTATCATATTTTGAGCCTTCCATTGCCTCCTTGTAAGTCCCAGGCTCATCATTTTCCATAAAGAAGAGACGTTTATCATCAGTGATGAGAAACCCATATCGCTCGGGAGCGATTGGAGCCCGGCCTGACCTACACAATGTCGGTGTTATAATAGGCTATTCTATGCTTACACTATCTTGTGTAACAGGTGTAGGTATAATAGGTTGATTGTCTGTTTGATCTTCTTGAGTGCCTAACTAAAGATTGCTCCCACTAGCTTTCGCAAGTATATGCTCATTCTTGAGGAATTGAGCATTTCTGGAAATAATAACTTTTTATTCCTTGGGATCATAAAAGGTAAACTCTATAGTCTCCTTAGGGTAACCTACAAACACACACCTATCAAACATAACACCCACCTTATCTGAACTTATCCTCTTGACATAAGCAGGACATCCCCAAAATCTCAAGAGAGAAAGAGCGGGTTTCTTACCATACCATAACTCGTATGGAGTTTGATCAACTGATTTAGAGGGTACTCTATTTAGAATATAAACTATGCTCTCAAGTGCATGACCCTAAAAGGATCTATTGAGTTCTTCTTAGCTCATCATGGAATGAACCATATCGAGTAGGGTTTGATTCCTCCTTTCTGACACTCCATTGTATTGGGGTGTATAAGGAGGTGTCCACTAGGATAAACTACCATTATCCCTTATATAATCCTGAAACTCTTGGCTTAAGTATTCACCACCTCGATCAGATTGAAGGGTCTTGATACTTTTCCCAAGTTGTTTCTCTACTTTGGTTCTGAACTCTTTGAATTTCTCAAAACTTTTAAACTTGTGCCTCATAAGTTACAGATAACCATATCATAAGTAATCATCGATAAAGGTTATGAAGTAGACGATACATCGGACCACATACATCAGAATGTATTATTTCCAAAGTACTAGTGGCACGTTGACCCTTTCCTTTGAAAGGTTTCTTAGTCATCTTCCCTTTTAAACAAGGTTTGCACGCACCATAAGATTCCCATTCCATTCGGCCTAAATCTCCACATTTGTGTAACTTAGTTAAGCGAGTCTCATTTATGAGGCCTAGACGACAATGCCATAAGTATGAGGATTTCTCATTATCTAATCTTGATTTCTTAACAATGTTCATATTTATAATTTCAGTTTTAGTATCTAGAACATAAATGTCATCCACATATATTCCACAAGCATAAAGAATATTATCACACTGAATTTGACATTTGTTATTAGAAAATAAAATTTAAATCCTTCTGTTGCTAAACGTGCAACATAAATAATATTCCTAGTAACAGCAGGAATATAATAGCAATTGTTCAAAACTAAAACAAGGCCACTAGGAAAACGAAGGATATATGTCCTTACAGCTGTTACAGCAACCCGTGCTCCATTTCCAACTCTTAGGTACATTTCCCTCTTTGCAAGCCTCCTACTATTCCGCAATCCATGTACAGAAGTACAGATATGAGTACCACAAACAATATCTAATACCCTAGTAGACTCATAGGGAACTGTAGAGAAACTCTCTATCATGAACATACCTAAAGTAGATATTTCACTTGGCTTCTTCTTCACTTGTTAAGAAATCTGAACATTGCAATCCTTCTTCTAGTGGCTGGCCTTGCCATATCGGAAGTAGACATTTGCAATTCCTTTCTTACTTTTCTTCTTCTTACTGATTTTCTTCTTGGCACTCAGACCCTTTCCAAAATGGGACCCACCCTTGGAAGGGTTGGCTTTCTCAACTAAAAGTAAAGCCTTAGGATCCTTTCGAATATTAGGGTCTACGATTTTCAGCATGTTGACCAACTCGGGCAGTGTGGCATCCATCTTGTTTATATAATAATTAGTCACAAATTGTGAATAAATATCAATTAATGAAGCAAGAATCAGATCCACACATAATTCGTGATCAATCATAAAACCTACTCGAGTCAGCTTCTCTATATAACCCAATAGTTTAATAGCATGCTGCAGTGCTGAATGCCAGCCTGCATTTTTGTTTCGAATAAGAGTTTTGACGTATCAAATCTCTCGGACCTGGCCTTCTCTAAGAGGAGCTCACGAAGATGGAGAATCATGATGTCTAGGTCCATGCTCTCATGCTGTTTGTGAAGCTCATAATTCATTATGGATAGCATTATGCATGTTACTATTTCATGATCCTTTTTGTACTTCTCCCATGCCTCATGTTCATTGCCATTGGTTTCAACATCAGGTTCATCAGGGATGGGCTTATCTAAAACATAAGTTATCCTTTCGGATCTGAGGACTATCCTCACCACCCTGAACCAATCAGTAAAGTTTGAACCATCTAATTTTTTTGTCAAGAATTGAGTAAAGGTTTATGTTTGGATTCATTGTTCAACCTAAATAAAATATAGAATTTTCTTAGACATTAGTAAATGTACTTGCATTTAATATAAGGTCTTTAATTAAATACATAATTCCTAATATTTCCTCGACATTCAAATAGCCCATTCTATTCAAATTCAGGAAATTTGGTTAAACCAATTCTCCTTAGTAGGTATCATCCATAGCATAGCCACTCATCATAACCCCACTATCGCAGGTCAAGTCATAACAAGATAACCATGGTTGGAACCTGTCTAGTCTCATGACCAAACACATGTTAAGGAAAGACATGTTGTACACATTCTTACATCCGTTAATAAGGTTCGTATCACAACTTATGACGGGAAAACTATCTACAGCCTTAGTATTTTTGTAAGGATTTTATTGGTGCCGCTGGTCTAGCCCTAGTCTAGGTTTTATATGATGGATATGATTATGAAATAATAATTCTAGGCTATTAGGTCTAGCCCTTACTCTTGAATCTAATACCGATGGTAATTTCTAAGTAGGAGAGGCCCCATTAAAGTGAATGAGCAGCCAAGTCCAATCATTGCCAAAATAACCATGGACACTTCGATTTTTTGTACCATAGACAATTATGATTTAAAGATTTCATTCTTTTAATTGAGTGAAGTACGGACAACCCTCAATTAAAGCATTTACACATGTGGTAAAACATTGCTAATTTATATGATAATCACCTTGACTAAGTTTGAGCAAAACCTTAATCTAGTTATCACATCATTTTCTATAACAAGAATTGAAACCTAAATCATGTGTATCATATTTTAATCAATTCAAAGAATATCACATTTTAACATACTATTATCAATCATGCATAGTATAAGGCAGGCTCTGATACCACTGCTGGTTGACGTATTTCTAATTTACATTTTATATATTAGAATCTTTTTGTTTCCATACTATTATCTTCCAAACTATTCAATTCAATTGTTTCAATTACACAATTAATTGTTTTTTAAAAAAAATAACATTTTCCCAAATAAATATAAAAACTCTCAATTAGAGTCCCTCGGTCTGCTTTGCTGCACCCGTAAAACATTGTCCGCTCATAAGAGAGTCTAATCTTTTTATCCCTTCAATGGTCACTCCTATTCCAGCTCCTTGGGAAGAAGCTCCATCTATTTAGATTGTCCATTCTTCCATCGTTGGGCTTTGTTGCAGGCCTAAGCATGTGAATTTTGTTACAAAATCTTCGAGTACTTGTGCTTTTAACACCTTCCTCCCTTCAAATCTTAAATCATATTCTCCCAGTCAGACTGCCCCCTCTGTCAGGCGTCTGGAAGTTTTTGGTCGCTGAAAGACCTTGAAAGGGAATTAGGCCTTGACAATAACTGTATGAGCTTGAAAATAGGGGCGAAGCCATGCAGCCACAAAGATGAGTTCTAGGGTAAGCCTCTTAACCTTGGGATATCTAGTTTATGCACTCTTCAATGCTTTACTCGTTTAGTAGACCGAATGTTATCCTTTTTCATTCTCCTAGACTACTACTGAGCTTACCGCATCGTCAATAGCTGCTAGATACATATATAATTCTTCACTCGACTCTAGACAACTGAGGAATGGTGGAGACCCTAAGAAAGTTTTAATGCTTTCGAAGGCCTCTTGAAAAAATCTATCTCACTTGAAGGCTCGATCTTTCTTGATAGCTTTATAGAATGACAAATATCCGTTGATCGAGAAAGAGATAAAGCGCCCAAGCGCATTGATCCATCTGTTGAGCTTTTGTACTTCTTGTATAGTTCTTGGAGGTTGTATTTGTATGATTACCTCAATCTTTTCTAGGTTTGCTTCTATCCCTCTTTGTGAAATATAGTAACCTACGAATTTACCCCCTTTCACACTAAAGGTGCATTTTTCAGCTTGAGATGGTATTGCTAAAGGATCTTTAATGTATTTTATATTTCATCAGCATGATTCTCTTCTAACTGACTCTTGATGATTATGCCATATACGTATACTTCAACTGTTTCACCACTTTGATCTCTAAACATGTCATTTACTAATATCTGATAAGTAACCCCTATCTTTTTTAAACCGAACGACATGACCGTGTAGTAGTAAGTTCCTTCATGTATGATGAAGGATGTCGTCTCTTTGTCACTTGGATTTATGGTAATCTGGTGATAACCTAATTTCACATATAAGAGTGACTGGATGGCGTATTTGGCAGTTGAATGATCGATGATGGTAATGGATAACAAACCTTGGGGGTGGCTCGGTTCAAGTTTGTGAAATATATGCACATTCTCCATGATCCGTTTGGTTTCTTTATGAGTACTACATTGGCAAGCCAGTTGAGATAATGCACTACTTTGATGTGCTCGATATGTAATAAATTTTGAGTCTCAGCCTGTATGGCCTTTTGCCTTTCTAAGGCGTGAATTCTCTCTTCTTCTATTTGATCGAGTCAGATTAATGATTTAACTTGAGCCTATGGGTAATTATTTCAGTTGGCTCCTGGTATATCATCACTTCTCTATGAAAAGTTTTGTTGTTCACTTTATAGCACATTGTGGATTGAAGCCTACGTTTAGGGTCAGTTCTTTTGATATTTTTACTCGCCTCTCCGCTGTTATCATGAACATTTCAATGTCACCAACCGATTTGGCTTTCTCTTCTTCAACTACCACTTCTTTAACGTCATCAGATTTTAATAAGGCTCGGTACGTCTCATGTGCCATGTGAGGGTTAGGTATGATCACTGTTTTAAAAGTTCCCGCTTGGGTCCGCCTAAGCGCTATTTTGAGGGTCACCACCTAGCTACGCCTAGCGCTTAAACCCTACTGACTAGCGCCTAAGTCCGCTTAGGCCCCGATTAATCCCCGCCTAGGCCCCGATTCATCTTCGACCGCCCGCTTTTTAAAACACTGCGTATGATGATAGCAAGACCATGTGTGGTTAGAATCCAGCATGACAACCTTCTCATTTATATTAACGAGTTAATGTCCACCAAGAATTACCTTCCAAGTATGATGTTGTTGGCTATCGTTGTCTCTACAATGGTGAATTCTACTTATGCTCGTCATTTATGCTTCAAGTCGCCTAGTTCCACTTCTAGGCTTACTTGGCCTAGCGTTGGCAACGTGTGGCCACTCAACCCTACGAGTGTGGAGTAACTTGGAAACATTTTATGTTGAGGTATCCATAGTTGTGCTAAGGCTTGTTTAGTGATCAAGTTTACGAGCTTTTTATGTCAACAATGATTCTCTTGATCGTGTAGCCCTCAACGGTTGCTTCAAGTACTAGTGGATCTAGTTTTAGTATATTGACCATGTCGTACTTGGAGAAGGATTCTCCTATCTCTTTGTCATGTGTTTCTCTTTTTGCGTGCTTAGGTCTATTTGAGGAAGTCTACAAGTCGAGGCCTCCGCCTATCATTGGGATTACTCTTTTTATCTACTTCTGAGGTTTCTCATCACCCGTATCTCTTATGTCATCCCTTGACGATCGCCTAGTGATATCTTTCACAAACTGCTCAAATTTTCCTTCTTTGATCAACCGATGCACTTTATCTTCCAACACGCGACAGTCGTTCGTGTGATAGCCACTAGCTTTGTGGAACTCACAGTACTTACTCATATCTCACCGCAGCTGCGAGTTGATGGTTACCTTTGGGTATGGAAGCTTCTTTTGTCATTACTTTTTTGTATGACCACTAGGATGTCGCTAAGAGGAGTGATTAAATTTGGCTTGTCACTCAGTATCGGGGTGATGTACTCCTTGGAATTATTACTCCTTGAATTATCATCCCTTCCCTTTCTGAATCTAAAATCTTCAAGCCTTGGTTGGTTACCATATGACTGTTATCTTTGGGATGGTGTAACTCATCTTTTTCCATATACCCTTTGCCAATGCTCATCATCTGCTGCAAATCAGTCGAGTTTCTTTGTATAATTTATCATGTTATCGCTCATTCTACGTTCCTATGATTATTTCTTCTTTGGCGATGCTGAAATCGACATTTATCACTTAAAGGTAAGCTTTGTAGAAGCGCTCAATGTACTCTCTCTAAGACTTGTTGGATGCTTGTAAGACATCATGGAGTGTGCGAGAGGTGGTTCCTACTAGGATGGAACCAATGAACTGGGTGTAAAATTTTTGCTCAAGTTCTTCCTAAGTGTTGAGTGATCTAGATGGCAATGCATCATACCAGTTAGTAGCGGGCCCAATGAGCATATTCTGGAAATAGAGGCACGCATGGGCTTTTGAGATATGTGCCATGTCCATCTTAATTTTGCAGGTCTTGATATATGTTAATGGATCCATGTCACCGCTATAATAATCGAAGTGAGGGATCTTGACATATAAATCGAGTAGCTAATTTTGGATCCGAGCTGTGAACAAGGAGTAAGAGGCCATCAACAGGGGCTCATGCAACGTCACAGTGAAGTGGTTGAGACCTTTAAATATCTTGAGGAATTTTGGATCGTCCAGGTAGCTATTCTTTTTATTCGGAGGTGGTAGCGTGACATAGAGAGGGGGTGAGAGAGGTTCTCTTCTTTGGTACCATGTATTGTGGTATGCCGAATGATAGGTTCCTCCCACGTGCCTAAGTTGATTATGCCTATAACCTCCATGTTGGGGAATCTCTGGTGTTGGGCACTTCGTTATTCCCATTAGGTCTTCCCAAAACGGTGCGTTAGACTCAGTTACTATTGAGCTGGTAACCAAAGATGTTGGGTTGTTACCAATTGGTTCTTGTAATGGGGTTAGAGGGAATAGACGATGTAAGAGCGCTTACTGAGGGATGATGTTCTATGACGGGTGGATAACCCATTGTGTGGAAATTGCCCATATGGTTGAAGTATGGTTCGCTAACTATGTGTCCCGCCATCATTATGTTCATATTATTCTTGAGGAACCTGAATAGGTTTCGCTGGAGGTGATGTTGATCCACAAGCATCATCCGATACTTTTGGGTTACATTTTTTAAGAAGGTAATCCCGTCCGAGTTAGATGGAGGTGTGCTTAGAGATTTCAAGGGAACGGTGGTGCTTGAATTTAGGGTAGACGATGTTGAAACCATCGTCGTTGAGGAACTTGAAGGCGTCATTCCTTGAGTTGCGTCGTTGTCAGGAATTTCTCTGTTAGACATCGATTAGGCTCTGTGTTCATTCGCTTGAACAAAGCTTAGCGTAAAAGAAAAAATAATTTGTCCACGTTCATCGCACCACTGAATAATTGGTAATGGAAAGTGTGCTTCACGCGCCAATCTTCACGGAAAGGTTGATTTTCACAACCTCCTTGGATGGTGGTTGGAATCTGCAAAATAAGGGATTGCTAAGGGGAGCTAGTCGTGTGATCGACGTAACCTCTCCGATGTTTAAGTTAGCAAAGGATTTAATGGTGGAGGCACAGAACTTAGTAAGAAAGAATTATGTACCTTTAAGGGTACAGAGGACTCTTTTATATAGGGATCAAACCAATCCTAATCAAGATTAAAGAGTGTGTCCTTGTTGAGGAAGAATTCCATTATAGGATCAGATATCCTTTACCGGTAGTAAAATCCTAATTAAGCTTATGTTCTTGCTTGTTTAGTTGATCTACAACGCTGACGTGGCATGCTTGGAGTGCAAGCCAAGTTCCTCTCACGTGGTTTTTATCATCTATCGCCACCGAGTGGCAACACAATTCACAGAGACGTTTCCTCTGCACTCTTATGGATATAAAGTATCAATTTATCAATCAGGAAACGTTTTCCAAATGCATAGAAGGTGCCCATCCTAACTACAAAAACATATTTAAATTCTAATTACAAAGAAATTTTTTTTTTTGAAGAAAATTACAAAGAAATTTACTTGTCCTTTCGTCAAAAAAATATTGAATACATGGAGGACCTCTAAAGTTGTCCTAAAGGTTCATTTTTACTTGGAACTTTCAAAAGCTAAAATAAGGTCAAGAATTTTCAAAAATTGTGCCACTCAATCTGCCACAGCTTCTTGTTCAAAATTGAAAACTTAGAAAATCGACCGACGTGAAAATTCAAAAAAACCAAAGACTCTAACACATGATATAAGGAAGATAAATGGTTGCATTTTTTACATATTCATGATTATTTTTAAATTTTAAAAGTTTAAGAGAAAACTGACATTTTAGGACAACTTCAAGAAATTCATATCATATAGAAAAATTAACTATTATGATGTAATTTCTTTTGAGCATCTTGGCTCAGTATATTCAGACAGAGTCCGTTTCCAAGAAACTTCTTGCTTCTTACAAGAAACAAACAACTTTAAGTAAAAAAAAACCATGATAGGATATGATTCGTTTGTCTTTTCGATTCTTGTGCGATACACATAGTATTTAATCTATTATGTTTTTGCCCCTTTACTGGGTCACATGGTCACTGGAAATTTCCCAACACTTAATGTAAAAATGCATTACTAAGGATGGCAACCGCCCGGCCCGGATCCGTTTTCATGTACTGGATCCGGATTCGACCCGGATCCGGCGGGTCCACAATTTCCCGATCCGGATCCGGATCCGACGGATTCAGGTCCAAAACGGGTTCATGTAATTAACATCAAATTCTTAATTTCAGCTTCCATTTTTGTACATTTCACCTTATTTTAAATATTTTACATGCTCATTTAATTATGTTCATGCAATTGGATTTACGTGGATATCAAATAATATTAATTATCCAATATTTTCGGGGTAAATAATAAATAAAAAAATA
>CATIWQ010867578.1:0-19540 GCA_949673415.1 Euphorbia schlechtendalii | reverse complement strand
GGCTTGGCACGTTTTTTTACAAAAAACGCTAACCCAAGCCCGGTCCAAGTCCATACTTTAGATCTTCGAGCTCGAGCTGGGTTCGGACCGGGTTTACAAGGTCATTCCCAAGCCCGGCCCAAGCTCATGAATATTTTTTTTGTTATAAATTTTTTTATTAAACTAAGTTAAAAAAATATAAAGTAGATCAAAATATGTTTAAATTTTTAATATAATTGCATTGTTTACATAAAATTTTTCATATTTAGTAACATTTATTGTAATCAAGTATACAAATTTAATAGGATAAAATATAGGAACTTAAAATAATTATAAATTTAATGTATAAATATATAATAAATAAATAAAATTATTCATCGGGGCGGGTTCGGGTCGGGCTTGGGTATTTATACAAAAACCAAGCTTGGCCCATAAATTTTCGAGCTTCGACGGGCTCGGGCTTGGGCTCGGGGCCGGTCTTTTTTAAAAACCGAGTGTCCAAACCCGGCCCGTTGAAGCTGGCTCAGAACGGGCGGGTACCCTGGCCCGCGAACAGGTCTAATTTATGGAAAGTACAATTTAACTTATCTCTCTTCTAAACCATATGGAAATTGGAGGCATTAATTTCTTTTTGATATTTATCTTTCTTAATAAGTAACTGATATCCTTCAAGAATGAACTTCTGGTCTTCGAATGTTCCTAAGCCCTGCAAAACAAGTCTTTGGTGGGAAGCGTTTTCGACGAAGATCCTCCGATGATCAAGTTAGATGTCTGAGAAGGGTGGTTTCAGTGTGTTCTTAGAATAATAGTTACCTCTACAGTGGGAGATTATCTTGCTATTTATAGGATTGCATGTAATGATGATATGTGGGACCTGTCTGCAAGAGGTGCACGTGTGGCAAGCCGCTTGGGGGTCTTGTCAGCCGTCGGAGCATTAAATGATTCGTCTCTGCCAGTCAGTATAGCATTTAATGCGACAGAGGAGAGATAAGAAGTGCACCGGTGTCGGCGTGGGTTCTAAGGATGATGTCTCAGCATAAACGCGGTGGGTAACGCCGAAGGCCATTTATTTGTAAGACTTTGCCTCAGCTCGATATTATGCTGATGGGGTATCGGCGCGTGTTCGCGCCGAGGTACACTTTTGTTCTGTAAACCAAGATGCAATTATTTGGGCCTTGAGGCCTTTAATGGGCCTTGATATCAGGAGTCCCCCCCTTAACGAGCCCAAATGAAGGCTCTTTAGGGCCTTTACACGTAGCGTCGTTTTGCTGGAGCTGTGACTGTTGAGCTGACGTGGTCTTTCACATTCGCTGCTATTTTACAGTAATGATGGCGTTTCTAGGGAGTAGGTGTGTCCTCTCGTTTTGTGTGCAACTTACTGTATATATTAGGGCATGCGTTCTTTCTTTGCACCTTCGCTCATTTTTGCTTTGTTAGTATGCTGCTATTTGCTCTCCGATTTCATCATTCTCCTTTCGCAAATTGCTGTCTAAATTCTTCCTCTTTCCTTGAGTGAGTTCTTTCGCCTCTTTCATTTGTTAAAATGTCTTCAAATTCTTCTAATTCTTGCACCTTAATCCACCGCGCCGGTCGCCGCCAATCGGTGGAGGAGCGTGATCCTCGACTTGCTGTGGTGCTACCTTTGAGGGGCCCCGAAGCCACCGACGTGGTGGAGGTGGTGGGGGGTGGCTCAGATTCTGTTCCGCGCCACCCAATTATGATCGGAGAGTCTTCCTCCCCTTTTCCCGCTGAAGGGGCGGATTGTCAAACCCCCACCACCATAAAAAAGAAAGAGGCTAGCGAGATTTTCCAACTGTTGGTTGGGTTATCGCGTGGCGTTTTAGGGAAGGCCCCGAAGAAGGGGGAAGTGATGTGGAATCCCCCTGGGGAGGATTTGGTACCAGTCGTTTGCCAGCAAGTGCGCTGGGGATTCCGCTTTCCCCTAGAAGCCGGCGTGGTGGATGTGCTACGCGAGTTTAGTTTATGCCCCGGGCAATTACATCCAAAAGCCTGGATTGTTTTGGCTGTCCTGGCGCGAATGTGCCACGAGCTGGGCTTTACCCTTTCGTGGCTCGTGTTCCGCCTGTTCTTTAGGCCTCGTACAATGCACGCCGGGGCTTTCATTTTTTGGGGTAGCACAAGGGAAACCACACCGAAGCCGGTGGAGAAGCAATCCCACATTAGGGATTTTAAGGACAAATGGTTCTAGATATTTCCGACCCCTGATAATGTTGAGAGGAATGCACCGAATCCTTTGAGGGATGGGAAGTTTCCTTTCCATACTAGTTGGAACCGCAACCCAGAGGATCCCCATAGCTGGCGCTGGGCCAAAGATTTGAGTGCTTCGCAGCACCGAGAGGCTAAGATCGTCCGTCGGATCCGGCCCAGCATTCATTGGCGCGTGGTGGAGTTTTTACTTGGTCAACCCGACGGTCTCTTCTGCTGGATGGATCGAGGGGCCATCATTTATACCGATTTGACTGTTGAGGGTGGTGAGATTTCGAAAAACTGATCACTGCCTTTTCTTTTATTTGTAGAAATGACCCATACTAAGTGGAAATAAAAAATTATTCCTGTAGTGGCAGCGGCAAGGATGCAAACGCCTAAGGTTACTCAGCTGGTGGTGGCTGTTGGCCCCTCATCTATGACGGTAAAGGCGACGTCGATCGTGCAGCTGCTAGAGCAGGGGAGCGTAGATCCTCTTACTTCCCAAGGAGCCGTGAAGGCAGAAGCAGGGGATGTTGTGGTTATAGATGTCACCCCTCCCAGGGCCGCGGGTCTTACGGCCGATGCTGGGGTACTTTTGGCTAGGAAAAAGGCTCCAGCTGCTGCAAGGGGTGTGGAGATCAGGGAGAGGGGATAGAAGCATCCCCGCGATGATGGTGATGCTGGAGGGAAGTCCTCCAAAGGGAAGGCTCCTTTAACAGAGGAGGAGCAAGTTCAGTGGGCGAAGTATGATCCACCGTTGGTATGTTTCACCATGAGAATTTAGCTTTGCTTTGTTGCTGTTTGTATTGTGTATAAAATGTTACTCTGCTTCTTCGCAGTTATGGCGTAAGGTTCATGGGGAGGATGTGCCTTTGCTGAAGCCTGCAGTTTTAGGGGAGCTAGGGCGTTATACCGAGCTCCCTAGCGAGGACGCACGTTTTGGTGCTATGGGTCCTGCCGAGCTGGGGGCCTATGTTGAGCTGCAGGCCTTGCTTGTAAGTGCTTTTTATCTAAGAGCTGGTTCATCTTTCATATATGCGTTTTGTGCCCTTGTTGGTTGTCTAATTTGTCCTTGTTGCTGTAAAGGCCTTTTCTGCTGCCCATCAGGTGGCGAAGGCGCTGGTTGAGGCCCAGCGTCAAGTGGAGATGGCTTATGCTGTCTCCCAAGGTAGTGCCAAGAGGCTGAAGGAGTTTCAGCTAGAGCATGAAACTTTTGCGGAGTTGGAGGAGACTGCCCAGAAACTAGGGGAGGTAAGTAAAAAATAAGCCGCAGAGCTAACCCTGGCTTATGCGGACTTGGAATATTCGAAGAATAAAAGGAAGGAGTTGGTGAGCACAATGCGAGCCATGGAGGAGAAGCATGGCGTGGCGCTAGCCAAGGTTAAGTTCGCCACTGAAGTTGAGGAGAAAAGGCTGAAAGCGTTGATAGAGGAGGAGAAGGAAAAGAGAGCCCAAGTGGCTAAAAATTTGGAGGACGTGGAGAAAGGGCTGGGGTAAAGGTGAAGCAGACTCGCGAAGATTGGCGAGAGGACCACCTTAGCTATCGGACCTCTTTTCTTTGCGCTGTGCGCGCTATATTTTCTGAGACTGATATCGACGATCTTGCCCAATTAGCCCCGCTTAACTAACCCCTCGGCCACTGGGAGGAAGAAGAGCGCATATTTGGGCTTCCCACGCCCGAGCCTTCTTATTCGAACGTTTCTTCGGTAGCGATGGAGAAGGAGGAAGTTCAATCATGGCAGCCCCGGTCTTACTTCCTTGTTTTGTATTTTTGTATAAAAATTCTGAACTTTTGTAGCCATTGAGTTCGGCTTTTGTGAACTCGACCCCTTTTGTGAATGAAAGCTTTTTATGCCCATATATCCTGTTTATCGCTAAGTTAGTAGTTATTGCTGATTTTTCTTGCTCATGGTTTCTTTTTTATCAATTATCAAGATAACGAAGTTTTCCATATTTTCTTACCGTATTCTGAAAGAACTGTTTTGCACCTTAATTTATTTTTTACGCTATTCGACTGGTTTATGGCTTTGCTGCTGAGATCCCGCTAATCTACCCCACGGGTGGTTTTAATTTTGATTACAAAGCATGATAATACTGAGGGGATCTCGTTGATCTGATCCTACGGGTTTTGCATTAACTTGAAGCATGATAGCGCCGAGGGGATCTCGCTGATCTGACCCTGCGGGCTATTTTATTTGCTTTAATTTCAAAGTGCGCGAGCGCCGAGGGGATCTCACTGATCTGACCCTGCGAGTTGTTTAACTTGCTTTAATTTCAAAGCATGATAGGGCCGAGGGGATCTCGCTGATCTGACCCTGCGAGCTGTTTAACTTGCTTTAATTTCAAAGCGTGATAGCACCGAGGAGATCTCGCTGATCTGACCCTGCGGGCTGTTTAACTTGCTTTAACTTCAAAGCGTGAGAGCGTCGAGGGGATCTCGCTGGTCTGACCCTGCGGGCTGTGTTACTTGGTCGTCCGTTTGCTCAAATGGGGAAGGTTTGTAAGAAGCTGTATTTTCATTGCTGTGAGGGTTTACAAAACATAATCTTAATGAATAGATGTACAAAATGTCACTCATCACACTCCCGGGTAAAAATTTCGAAGAGATGTTGCGTTCCACGTGCGGGGTAGGACTTTTCCCCGAATGGTGGATAACTTGTAAGCGCTACCTCCTATTCATCTTGTCACTTTGAACAGGCCTTCCCATTTGATAACGAGCTTTTCTCGCCCCTCTCTTGCTTGTGAGTCCTTTGTATTTCGAAGGACCAGGTCACCCTCTTGGAATGTTAGTGGTTTGATCTTCTTATTACGTATGAGCACAATGCGTCGTTTGTATTCTGTCATGCGTATGAGAGCTTGCTCTCGCCTCTCTTCCAATGAATCCAAGTTGTTCCTCAGTAAATCGTCGTTTGAGGCGCCCTCGATGTAGTTGGCCACCCGCGCGCTAGGGGCACCGATGTCGACAGGGACCACCACCTCTGTTCCGTAAGTGAGAAGGATGGGTGTTTCGCCCGTTGCTGTTTGAGGAGTGGTCCTGTAGGACCAGGGGACGTTGTTTAGCTCTTCCAGCCACGCTGAACCATATTCTTGAACCCTTGTTTTGATTCCCTCCAAGATGGTCCAGTTAGTTACCTCCGTCATACCATTCGTCTAAGGATGGGACACACTAGAGAAGCGGAGCCGTATTTTTAACCTTTGGCAGAAGTATTTGAATACATGACAGTTAAATTGCGTTCCATTATCTGCTATGATTGTGTGGGGATGCCGAAGCGTGGCATTATGTTCTTGGTAAAGAAAGCCATGACCTGTTTAGGTGTGATGGCTGATAACGGCTTGGCTTCCACCCATTTAGTGAAGTGATTAACGACCACAATAATCCAACGCTTCTGCTGTTTCGGCCTTGGTAAGGGCCCACTAAATCAACTCCCCAGAGAGCGAAGGGCCATGCAGCTTGTGTTACAACCCTCGGCCCGGTTATTGCCGATGATGTCTTGGCAAAGGCTTGGCAAGCCTCACAAGATTGGACCATTCTTTTAGCTTCCAGCTCCATAGTTGGCTAATAGAAGCCATGCAGCTTCGTCCTTCGAACCATTGCGTCTTTATCTCATGCGCGCCACAGAGGCCCTTGTGAACTTTGCGTAGTATATAATCGGCATTGACTCGGTCAACACACTTCAGCCACGGATGACTTATTGATTTATGGTACAGCTGTCCGCCGATGATTGCATAGCGAAAAGAATTTCTCACTATTTTTTAAGCCTGGCCCGCTTCCGTTGGTAACTCGTTATGCTCCAAGTATTTGCTGATGGGGGTAAACCACTCGTCCTCCACCTCCGTTTGTAGTACCTCAGCTACACGCACACTGGGGGCATTTATCCGCAGAGGGATACAAGGGAGTAAGATTTCCTGTTCTTCGCTTGAGGCCCCCTTTGCCAATCTATCGACCTCGGCATTCAGCGCTCTGGGAATCTGCTCAATGGTCATTTTAGTACCTTCCATTCGGATATCCTTAATGAGGGCGGTGATTCAGTTAAGATATAGTCGCATGGACCCATTCTTAGCTATATATTCTCCGTCGAATTGCTTGACCACAAGTCCCGAATCGCTAAATATTCTGACATTGTCGGGTTTAATGACTTGGATGATCTCTAAACCGAATATCAGCGCTTCGTACTCCGCAGCATTATTGGAGGCTCTAAATTCAAGTCTAGCCGCCTACCGAATCATTATCCCCTTAGGGCCTTGGATGTATATTCCAATGCTTGCTACCGTATTATTGGAACTACCGTCTATGAACATGTACCAAGCTACTTCTGGTAGTTCTTTCCGAGGCGGGGCTTCTTGTACGAAGTCTGCTAACGCCTGCGCCTTCATTGCTGTCCTTGGTTCAAAGCGGATGTCGAATTCCGCCAGCTTGAGGGACCATTCGACGAGGCGCCTTGAAGTTTCGGGTCGCTGAAGTGATTTCTTGAGTGGTAGGTCGGTTCGCACTATGATGGTGTGAGCTTGGAAATAATAGCGCCACTTTTGGGAAGATATTACCAGGGCGAATGCTATCTTTTCCATGCGGCCGTATTTAATTTCGGCACCTTTCAAAGCACGGCTACCGTCATAGACAGGGAACTGATCCACCTCCTCTTCTCTGATAAGTACCATTCCCAATGCTTCCTCCGAAGTGCTGAGGTAGAGATATAGAGGCGTGCCTTCTATAGGGTGGCTCATCAAGGGTGGAGAGACCAAAAAGGTTTTGATCTCGGCTAAGGCTGTGGCGCAGTCCTCTCCCCATACAAACTTCTTCGCTTTTAAGGCTTTGTAGAATGGGATGCATCGTCGTACCGCGCAGGATATGAAGCGGCTTAAAGCATTGAGTTTGCTGTTGAGGCGCTGAACATCTTTGATGTTTCGGGGTTCTTGTAGCTGGAGTACTGCTTTTATTTTGTTAGGCTTGGCCTATATTCCCCTCTGCGAGACCAAATAGCCTAAAAATTTCCCTCTTGTAATGTCGAAGGCACACTTTTCTGGGTTCAACTTCAACTCGTATTTTTCCAGCAAAGTCAGCACTTTGGCTATATCGGCAGCATGATCTTCGTCAACTTTACTCTTGATAATCATGTCGTCCACGTACAACTCTACCTCCTTTCCTATCATGTCACCGAATATTTCATTAACCATTCTTTGATACGTAGCTCCAGCGTTCTTGAGATCGAAGGGCATGACATTGTAACAATATATCCCCTTGTGGGTGATAAAAGAGGTCTTTTCCTTGTCTTCTTCGACCATTGGTATTTGATTGTATTCCGAGGCTGCATCCAGCATGGAATAAATGCCATAGCCTGCCGTGGCATCTACTACCATGTCTATACTTGGGAGGGGGTAACTATCCTTTGGGCAAGCTTTGTTTAGATCTGTGAAATCCACACACATGCGGAACTTCCCGTTTGGCTTCGTGACTAATACCACGTTGGCGATCCAATCCGGGTAACAGACTACCTTAATGTGTATGGCCTCTAATAAACGGGAAATCTCTTCTTCGATCGCTCTCTGTCTTTCTGGAGCATGGTTTCTCCGCTTTTGCTTCACCAGCCTTGCCTGAGGGAGGACATTTAATCTGTGTTCTGCGACCTTAGGGCTGATGCCTTTAAGGTCCGTCGGGGCCCACGCGAAAGCTTGGACCTTTTCTCGTGACACCGTCAGAATCTCTTCCTTGGTTTTATTCATCAATCCTCCTGACATGCTGATATCCTTCCCTTCTTCCAGTGTGACTGCTACCATTACATCCGCCGGCTCGGCGGATATTTCTCGGTCGGGTTCATCTACTGACAAAGGCTCGGCCTTTAGGGATATTAAATACGTTTCCTGGGCAGCCTGTTGATTTCCTCGGGTGGTGGCCACTCCTTGATGCATGGGTATTTGCAGCATAAGGTACCTGAGGTTAATGACTCCTTCGGATCCAATGATGAGTGGGCGCCCCAGGATTATGTTGTAGGCCAACGAGATATCAACAATCAAGAACTCCGCTCGAGTCTTCCACTTGGGATTCCCGTCTCCCAATGCAATGGATAAGTTCATCGAACAGCATACCCGGATAGCATGCCCACCGAGGCCGATTAGCTGTGCTTGATGAATAGCGAGATGGTTAGGGTTTCCTCCCACGGCTTCGTATACCCTTCTAGTCATCACGTTAACCGAGCTGCCTGTGTTTACTAGGGTGCGGCACACTTGGTATCCTTCCACCATCATTTCAATCACCAAGGTGTCATTATGGGGTGAAGGTTTCCTTTTCTGGGCAAAGGAGTAGCATGCCTCGCCTCCCCTATCTGTATTGTTGTAGTCAAATGCTTTCCCCCTCTTTCTTTTTTTATGGATGGTTCCCCTGGATATTACATATATCACTCCTCTGGGTGGAGGGTCTTCAGTATTACGACATGGGTGTTGGCCCGTTTCAGCATTTGGGTTAGGCGATCGATAGCCCACTCTATCGGCCCGGCGAGGCGGTTGGTAACCTCCCTCTTCGTCTCGGCGAGGCGGTTGATAACCTTGCTCAGTTTCTTGGCGAGGTGGTTGATAGCCTCGCTTGACTTCGCGATGAGGCGGTTGATAGCCTCGCTCTGGACGATGTCTGCCTCCTTCCTCTCGCCGTTCTCCTCTTGGTGGGGGATGGAGAAAATGGTTCAGTAGGCCCTCTGCGGCTTTCTTGCTCAACTCACGAGTCAATTCTATGCATTCTTCAGTATCATGACCTTCACTTTTGTGGTACTCACAGTATGTTCCCGGTTTTCCTTTGTACCTCATTCTAGGGGGGTATCGGATGTCCTCCCCGTTTTTCTCAATCCGCATTAATACCTCCTTCCTTTTGACATTAAATGGGAGAGAATCTTCCACTTCTCGCCTAGCCAATTTCGATCGGTATGTCGATCGGCGTTCTGAGTCTCGCCTCCCGTAATCTCGTCGTTTGGCAGGCTCCTCCCTTGCCGCAGCCTCGATTTGCTTCGTGTTTCATTTATGGGTTTCCCATCGTACCCACTTCCTAGCTTTCTGTATCAGCGCAGCCAACGTGGTAGGTCTCTCGATGGAAATATCTTTTACCAGGTCAACACTCCGACAATTCCTTGCCATTGCTTCGGAGGCTATATCTATATTGCAGTCTCTAATTTCCAGGGCCACTTTCTGAAATCTTTCTACGAACTCGGCCAGGGATTCATCCATCTTTTGTCGAACCATTTGCAAATCTTGGACCGTTCGGCTAAGGGGGATTGAAGTGACGAAGTACATGGTGAAGCTTTTAGCCATCATGTCAAAGCTCGTCATGGACCCTGGCTTTAGACTCTCGAGCTAGTGGGTTGCTGGAACCACGAGGGTGGTGGGGAATAGCTTGCATAACATGGTATCAGTAGCGTCAGTTACCCCCATAACTTGGCAAAAATAGAGGATGTATGCCGTAGGGTCCCCTATCGCAGAATATTCACGCAGGCGAGGCTGTTTAAACCCCTTCGAGAATCTTTCTACGCGTATATGAGTACTGAAAGGCTATTCTGTTTCGGCGACGTCGGGGTATACCTGTTTCCATACCCCTCTCAACTAGAAGCTCACGTACCCTTTTGGCTATGACGGCTTCCAAATCCTCCTAGGCGAGCCGATGCTTCTGGGGAGTCTCGCGTCTGGATTCTACAGAACTCCCCTCGCTGACCAAGGGTTCTCTGGAACGTGCTTTGTGTGCGAAGTCTTTTCCTCTGCCTTGAAATCTTTCTCGTAGTTCATCTTCCAGCTTGGTAGACTTGGTTTCTGTTTTCTCTTTGGCCGTCGAATTTCCTTCCTTCTTCTGCGTTTGTGGGCAACGGTACGTGTAGCGTGAGCGATCCTGCCTAGTCGTGGATGGAGAACTTCGCAGCGTGTGTCGTGCTTCCGACTCGTTTATTCGCCTTTCCTAGCAAAGTTTTCTAAGCACTTCTTGCTCTTCTTTCCGCGAATGTAAGATTTCATTCATCATATTCAGCATCAGGGCCATAGCCGCATTTTGTTGTTCATTTTGCTTGATAAGCATGGCCATCATATCTTATTTTTCCGCCTTCCTTCTCCTTTTCTCGCTTGCCTTCGGTCTCGATGAAGTGGGTGTTTCTATCGGCGACGGGGGAACGTTGGTGACTGCTTTCGCTGTTCCCGCTTTGTCTCTAGGCTCCGGCGTATCCAGAAGTAATACGGTTCCTGGAGAGGGAGAGTTCAACGGTCTGCTTGCGGGAGTAGTCATCATTAAGGGTTGATCTCCACGCTCACCGCACCAATTTGATGTCCTTCAAGAATGAACTTCTAGTCTTCGAATGTTCCTAAGCCCTGCAAAACAAGTCTTCTGTCGGAAGCGTTTCCGACGAAGACCCTCCTATGATCAAGTTAGATGTTTGAGAAGGGTGGTTTCAGTGTGTTCTTAGAATAATAGTTACCTCTACAGTGGGAGATTATCTTGCTATTTATAGGATTGCATGTAATGATGATATGTGGGACCCGTCTGCAAGAGGTGCACTTGTAGCAAGCTGCTTGTGGGTCTTGTCAGCCGTCGGAGCATTAAATGATTCATCTCTGCCAGTCAGTATAGCATTTAATGCGACAGAGGAGATATAAGAAGTGCGCCGGTGTCGGCGTGGGTTTTAAGGATGATATCTCAGCTTAAACGCGGTGGGTAACGCCGAAGGCCATTTATTTGTAAGACTTTGTCTCGGCTCGATGTTATGCTGATGGGGTATCGGTGCGTGTTCGCGCCGATGCACACTTTTGTTCTGTAAACCATAATGCAGTTATTTGGGCCTTGAGGCCTTTAATGGGCCTTGATATCATATACCAATAATTTCCAAGAAACATAGATAAAAGTTAAAAATTTCTTTTATTCGATACTTAATACGAAGATTTACAAAACAAATATCGGACAACTATATTGTTATATGTTTTTTGTCAATTTTGTAAATAATGAGATTCAAGGCGAAGAGTATAAAAAAATATTTTATTGAATTATATTTTCTAGAAAACAATCAGTTTGATGTTATATAATGTGCACCAATGACTTTGAATGGATGGAAAATGAGAGAAGTGAAATATACAAGAAAGTAAAAGAGATAAATTGAAAACCTCCATGTGTTAGAAGTTATAGTTCTTAAACTCATAATTGTAACAAATAATTTCAAATATATGTAATTTATTTCGACGAAATGAATTTCGTTGATTAGTATGACATGATTAAAGATGTGGAATTGGATTAATTTTTATTGATTTTGTTCTTGTAAATTTGAAAATTCAACCCAACTTGGAGGGATTTGGTGAAAGCATGTTGAATTTCATAGTTTTCCATTTTAGAATTTGAAATTCAAGACAAATAAATTTAAAATCGTAAATGAATTCAATAATATTTTTTGAAATTCATTTGTTGGAAAAAAAATCTTCTGTTCCTAACTATATCCTCAATCCTCTCCCCTCCAATCACAATTAGATAATGTCACATGCCAACATTTATTATATTTTAATTAAAAAAGTAGGAGAGAGAAATTAATAATTATTAAAATATAATAAAAGTTGACACGGAATAGGATTGGGGACAGAATTTGGAGAAACAGATGGTTTTTTTCCCATTTGTTGGAAGCCAGATTCAGATATGTTTGACTTTATTTAAAACAATTCATGTTGATTAACTTCATTAATAATTATTGACATGAGATGAATTTCTAATTACTGATGATGTATATATTATGGATAGTGATTAGTGTCCTATCCTAATGATTAAATCTAAATTCGCGATCTATAAAAGTTCTTGGTTCAAGTCACATCCTGAACCATGCAAGGTTTTTTTTTAATTTAATGCAAACGTACTTGTGTATATTTATAAAACAAACTATTATGGATGAAAACACAAGTTGGTATTAAAAGTTGAGTAGATTCTACGGTGACTTTATAAAAAATAAAGTCTCCATTATTTTACCTCGTATCAGGTTTGATGTGTAATTGGATAAATTTTTGCACCATTGATTCAATGATGATAAAAGACTAAGTAAGATTTACTTTGTTAAAATTTACCATAATCTAAAAGGTGAGATTTAAATTTGTTTTTCATGAATCACATCCATTTAAACATTATGTTAAGATTCATTAACCTTTACCAATTCCCCAAAAAATTGAACAATAGATAATCCTAATCACATCAACATAATTAAATTTTATTAACAACAGAAGAAAACCCCAAATGACTTCCTTGCAACTCATTTGTTTCTATCTCCAAATAATGTCAATGGAGAATGGTTCGAATTAAAAACATGGAAAATGAACAAAAAGTCGCATAATAATCACGTGTCAAACATTCAAATGCGAGTTCCTCTCATTGTCGAGACAACTTTGATTTCGTCTCTGTTGATGAGTTTGGACAACCCGAAATCAAAGATCCTGGCAATGCACTCCTTTTCTAAGAGGATATCCATTTATGTAACTACCCGTTACACTAACACATGAACTCAAATCATGTCCGGTTTTTCAGCACAAACTCCAATCAATCCTACAAACTCAACAAATTTATAATAATGCAGAACATACATTAGATATAACGTGTAAAATTCATGCCATAGACATTTATCTTGGTCCAGATAAAACTGAGGGACACCATACATTCTTTATATGTTGCTATCGTCGCTGGATTTGACAAATCATAGTCAAGTTTTTGTTCTACTTCCGTACCACCTTCCAATACTTTGACCACTATTGACATTGAACGCCTTTTTCCATGATCTTTCTGCAGACAGCATCCTCCAACTTTCATCATTTTGCATATTTCTGCTTTATGTAACTGCATATCTTCGTTATGTTTGTCAACAAGATCAGACAGTTTGTCTTCTTCTGCCTTTGTCTCGAAAAGAGAAAGTATATGCATAGTTTCTCCTGGTTGGGAATTATCCACATTTCGCCTTCCACACAGCATTTCTAGCACAACCACTCCAAAGCTATAAATGTCTACTTTTTCTGTGATTGCTGAGCTTAACCACTCTGGAGCCAAATAGCCCCGTGTTCCTCTCATTGTTGTTATTACCCTGCTTTCATCTCTGTCGAAGATTTTAGACAGCCCGAAATCAGAGATCTTGGCGTTGAACTTTCCGTCCAACAAAATGTTTTGAGGTTTGATGTCTAAATGGATGATCTTTTATGCACAATCTTGATGAAGATAGTTTAGCCCCTTCTTTCTTTGCTTCCAAGAGAGAGTATACTCAAGGGTTCGATTGAATATCCATATATCCAAAGACCCCGTTACACATGAATTCGTACACAAGAAGCATATTTGATTTATTGACACAGAATCCAAGCAGTCTTACCACGTTAACATGCTGGATGCTCCCAATTGATTCGATCTCAGCCAAGAATGACTTCTTCATTTGGCCAATACCGTTCATACGATTCACTGCAATTTTGGTGCCATCTGCTAAGGTCCCTTCAAAAACTGTGCCAAATCCTCCTACGCCGAGTTTTCTGGAGAAATTGTCTGTTAAACGTTTCAACTCTTTGTATGAAAATCGAGTAGGCAATCCGGGGACTTGATCCAGATAACCCTCTGCAGATTCATCTGCACTTTGTTTCTTCCAGACTAGTAGCCCTGAAAATCCAACCAAAATAAGCAGAAATGGAACAGAACAATGCTGGAACTCCATATGATTGCCATCCAGTTTTTCTTTTTCTGCTTAGGAACTGGGGCAATCTTGACTGCAGATACATTTTGCATCTTGAGGTGTATGGTAAAGTTATAGCGTGTTGTCTCCTGATCATTGTCAATCAATGAAAATATCTGATTAGGCAAGTAACAAAACCCATTTGCAGAATCTGAATTATATCGAAAAATGGCAGCTTTGCACGAACAATTCTTCAAACATGCATTTCCGCAACTCTCCATGTCCAAATTTATGAGGTCTTCACCAAAGGAGAAATAGGCTGCATCTGTGAGCTCTATGAAACTGTGATTCCGCAAACCTTGACAAGATAAAAGAGTAGTTTCAGAACAACCAAGATCGGGCGCCTCTCATCAATTTGGTTGAAATAGGCTTTTCCATTACCAGTGTGAGCAGGACAACTACACTGACCATTTGAGCAAATCCCAAAATTTCCACAAACGGTAGGGTAGAAACATTCATAACCCGGAGAATTAAGCAGGTCAGCTACAACTTGCCACCCATATGGTCCCCATTCATGAACTCTCAAAAACTTTGCATATTGTGCAGATGAGGAGTCGGGAATAGAATAGTACATACATATCTGGCATATCTGGATCAAAAGAATTGATGAAAATTCCAAAGCTACGCTTTCGAAGTACAGCATATGTGGGTTCTCTACTAGTTTTTTTACCATAAATAGATATTGGCAAATACTTGATGCATACATACCGTTTTCTCTGACAGAAAGTGAGAGCAAGTTGAGTTGAGTCCAGTTTGTTGGAGAAATGCTAGGAATGGGTTTCTGCCCTGCAATTAACTTCTGTCCAGGAACCAAAACATCGGTTGGGTGATCAAAAGACTGCCAAACTACCGAATTGTTAACGTCGAAAAGCACAAGGTTTCCCATTTCAGTCAAATTTAAGCCTGTGACAGACTTGCCTGCTGTACCCGTGGACCATACTACAGTTCCATCGAAGTCTTCCAATACTAAATCTCCATTGGATTTAAGCTTCAAGGTGGAATTGATATTACCAGGATTATGTCTATTGGCAGACCAAACTACTTGAGGAAAAGCAGTACTAGGCGATGATACAAGTGAGATACTATTTGTTTCAACTATGAAAATAGCAAAGAGATAAGAATCGCAACTTCCATTGCAGAAGAAACCACAAGCAAACTTTGGACCAAAAGTTCCCCTGAGAAGGATAGATCTGACTTTTGATCCATCTGCGAAATCAACGGACTGTGGAAGAAATAGGTTGTTTTTCCAAGAAGTAGAGAGATTGGCTGTTGGATAACCAAAAGATTGAGCTTTTCATAAACAGAAACTATGACGAAAAACAAGAAAGTATACTACTAAATAAATAATGCCCATTTGCAGAAAATCTAAGTTCTTTCAAATGGGAGAATAATTGCAGAAATAAATAATACACCAAACCAGCATGATACCATTGAAAGAAATATAAAAGCCTTACAGTGCCTTGTCAGGTCAAAAGTCAACGTCTTTTTGTCTGGTTCAAAAACTGAAGCAGCTAACCGCCAAATCGCGTACCACCACAGCCCCAGTGGATTAAATTAAAACGGCCATTTGTCGAAAGTACAATTTTGCAAAAGTTTTTGTACAAATCACAAATGCAAACTGGAAGGGTTTCTGTTTCTGTATTGTAACAACTAAACATGTCCTCTATTGTTCGTATGTATTCTCCGATCCCACTATTTTCAGCTTGTTTTCCGTACAAGTGTTTTTTTTCAAAAAGGCTAAACACATGTGTAGCCCCCTGAACTCCGTGACGGAGCCAGTGCGAGGCGGCCGGTGGCGGCCGCCTCCCCACTCCACCGGGAAAATTTAGCTTCCCTGACTGTTGATGCAGCAACATTTTGCATTTCATCAAACATCTGGCGTGCATCATCCAGTGCTTCACCTGGAAATGAATCTCTCTACCTTTACCTTCTCAGCACTAATTGACGGCCACGCGATTTCAAAATGGAAGTGATGCCATCAGAAATAAAGTTGCGAAACAAGAAACAACACAAAGAAGTGAAAGCACGTATAAAAGCTTGCCTGATTCGGCGATGGAAATTGAGATAGAGAGGGCTTGGAGCTCGAAACGTGAAAGAAGGTAAAAAGAGAGTAGAATTACAGAAGAATTAGAAGCGTTTTGGTCAAGTTGAGCTGGGTTTTCTGGTGACCTTAACGCAGGGCTTAACATCCTGACTGGGTTTCAAAGGCCGGGAAGCATCTGGTAAACGTATTTGTCAATGCACTGCTATCCCATGCAATGTACAAAATGGCCAGTAATTTCATTGAAAATATATTCTAAGTGGTATTACATCTGTGTCACCTTCTATATGTTGTACTTGATTCTGTTGTATAATGATAAATGGTATAGAATAGAGCACCACTTGAAGCATAAAGCTCAACAGGCCATATCATAAGCAGAATTAAGAACATCAATTAGCCAACATTAATATATGGCATTCAAGAGATTACCTCAGGCTGCATTCAATTCTTTTATTTTTTTTATAAAGTACTGATGACTTTCTGTTGTGCTATTATTGTTGGAAATATTTACACAAAACAAGTCTAATGATGATCAACACAGAAATGGCCTCACTTTCGAACAGACAAATAGAAAACAAAATTTAGACTTTGTTTGTGAATTTATTATAATACAGAACATACATAGAGATAGAACTTGAAAAATTTATGCAATTGAAAAAGCAAAGATTTTACCAAGGCCCAGATAAAACAGAGGGAAGCAATGTAGTAGTTTCTTTATATGTTTCTATCATTGCTGGATTCGACAGGTCATAGTCAAGATCTAGTTCCACTTCAGTACTGCCCTCTAATACTTTGACCACCATTGACATTGAAGGCCTTTTTGTATAATCTTTCTGCAGACACCATCCTGCAACCTTAATCATTTTGCATATTTCTGCTTTATGTAACTGCATATCTTCGTTATGTTCGTCGACAAGATCAGACAGTTTATCTTCTTCCGCCTTTGTCTCGAAAAGAGCAAATAAATGCATTGTTTCTTCTGGTTGGGAATTATCCACATTTCGCCTTCCACACAACATTTCTAGCACAACCACTCCAAAGCTATAAATGTCTACTTTTTCTGTGATTGTTGAGCTTAACCACTCTGGAGCCAAATAGCCCCGTGTGCCTCTCATCGTCGTTAATACTTTGCTTTCGTCTCTGTCTATGATTTTAGACAGCCCGAAATCAGAGATCTTGGCGTTGAACTTTCCGTCCAACAAAATGTTTTGAGGTTTGATGTCTAAATTGATGATCTTTTGTGCACAATCTTGATGAAGATAGTTTAGCCCCTTTGCTATATCAACAATGATCTTCTTTCTTTGCTTCCAAAGAGAGAGTATACTCAAGGGTTCGATCGAATATCCATTTATCCAAAGACCCGTTACACACGAATTCATACACAAGAAGCATGTTTGATTTATTGACACAAAACCCAAGCAATCTTACCAAGTTAACATGTTGGATGCTCCCAATGGATTCAACCTCAGCCAAGAATGACTTCTTCATTTGGCCTATGCCGTTCATATGTTTCACTGCAATTTTGGTGCCATCAGCATTTGTCCCTTCAAAAACCGTGCCAAATCCAACTTCCCCAAGCTTTGTAGAAAAATTATCTGTCAAGCCTTTCAATTCTTCGTACGAAAATCGAGTTGGCAATCCTGAAACTTGATCCAGATAACCCTCTTCAGATTCCTCGGCACTTCTTTTCTTCCAGACAAGCAGCCCTGAATATCCAACCAAGATAAGCAGAAACAGAACAATGCTTGAACTCAATATGATTACCATCCGGTTTTTCTTTTTCTGCTTAGGAACAATTTGAACTGCAGAGACATATTGTACCTTAAGGTATATGGTAGAGTTATAGTGGGTTGTACCCTTATCATTGTTGATCAATGAAAATATCTGATTAGGTAAGTAACACAAGCCATTTGCAGAATCTGTACCATATCGAAAATTCGCAGCTTTGCACGAACAGTTGTTAGAACAAGCATTTCTGCAACCCTCCAAATCCACATTTTTGAGGTCTTCAGTAAAAGAGGAATAGGTTGCATCTGTGAGCTCTATGAAACTGTGATTCTGCGAACCTTGACAAGATAAGGGGGTAGTTTCAGAACAACCAAGATCAGGCCGCCTCTCATCAATCTGGTTGAAATAGGCCATTCCATTACCAGTTTGAGCAGGACAAGCACACTGACCATTATAGCAAATCCCATAACTTCCACAAACAGTAGGGTAGAAACATTCAAAACCCGGAGGTTTAAGCAGGTCAGCTACAACTTGCCATCCATTTGGTCCCCATTCATGAACTCTCAAATGCCCATCTGACCAAAACTTTGCATATTGTGCAGACGTGGAATAGTTTAGAAGAAAGTATATATCCAGTGCATTTGGGCCGGAAGAATTGACGAACAATCCAAAGCTACCATTTTGATGCATGACATAAGTGGGTTCTCTGTTGTTCTTTTTACCAGAAACAGACATATCAGCGAACTCCTGGACTGGATTAGACTCTACTAACGCGTACATACCGTTTTCTTTGACAGAAAGTGAGAGCAAGTTGAGCTGAGTCCAGTTTGTTGGAGAAATGCTAGGAATCAGTTTCTGCCCTGCAATTAACTTCTGTCCAGGAACCAAAACATCAGTTGGGTGATCAAAAGACTGCCACACTATTGAATTGTTACTGTTGAAAAGCACAAGGTTTCCCATTTCTGTCAAATTTAAGCCCACAACAGACTTGCCAGCTGTACCAGTAGACCAAGCTACGGTTCCAACGAAGTCTTCCAAAACTAAATCTCCATTGGATTTAAGCTCCAATGTGGAATTGATTCTTACAGGATTGTTTCTATTTGCAGACCAAACTATCCGAGCCAAACCTCTATCTGGGGATGTTATGAGCGGAGTAATAATTATGAAAATGGCAAAGAGATGAGAGTCGCAGTTTCCATTACAGAAGAAACCGCAAGCAAAATTTGGACCAAGAATTCCGCTGAGAAGGATAGATCTGATTGATGACCATCTGCGAAATCCACAGAATGGAAAACAAAATCGTCGTTTATCCAAGAAGTAGAAAGACTGACTGTTGGATGATCATAAGATGTAGCTTCTGATATACAGAAAAAGTGCAGAACAACAAGAAAGTAAACTATTAAATCGAAAATGACCATTTGCACAAAATCTAACTTCTTGCAAAAGGGAGATTGTAAGCCAGCATGATAATATGGCAAGATAAATTGAAGAAGCTTTTCAAATTAGGAAAGTCAACGCTCAACGGTCAGTATCATTTTCTTTTGCTGGTTCATAAACTGAAGCAACAAACCACGTATCCAATTAATGAAATGTAAAAGTGATTTGAAATCATGGGACCAACTCATGAACGCGTTGTCTCATGGTGGCTAAAGGCAATAAATGAGATTTTTTTTGCTCAAGTCTAATTTGGCATAAACACGGTTGAATGAATGTTGCTAATATGAAGTTCCATGAATTCACTTGACCAAGTATGCATTATCTGTTAGAACAAAGTCAAGAGTAGGTGGGATCACCCACCTACTCTCCTCCATTCACGCCGGTCTCTGTGTTCTCCTTTAGCTGTAATGTTTGTTACCAAGTGCTATATAAAGCACTTGGTTTTCCATTTGTGTAATATAAC
>CATIWQ010867421.1:0-24165 GCA_949673415.1 Euphorbia schlechtendalii | reverse complement strand
TTTAGTTTATTTAATTGTCATTTTATTTATTTTATTATGTAAAAGGAAAAGGAATAAAAAATGAAAGGAAATAAAAGAAATGAAAAAGAAATAATAATAAAAGGGAAAGGAATAAATATAGATAAGAAATAAAAAACAAGTACTTGAATAGTACCACAAATATGGTTATAATGATAAAAATGGAAATGGTACCATTTAATGATACAGAAAAATTGCCCCTATACATAGGGGAATTTTCAATAGAAAAGGAAAAATATATGAAAAAGTATACTTTTCTTGATGAAACGGGGTAGAAAATCTGGACTAGAAAAATTTTACAAAAAAATAAATTTTTTCTCTCTCGACAAAATAGAGGAATGTTTTACTGAAAAAAATTTTTCCTGATGAAATAATTCTGACTTTTTTCATCTTTCTTTTTTAAAAGCATTTGATTATTTTCGGGTCTAAAACAAGTTTGGATTCCTGATTTAATTACTTTTAAATCAATTTTTTTTAATCTTTTTATCAAAAATCCTCATCTATCATTGGACCTAAAACAAAATTAGAGTCCGAGCCAGATTATTTTTAGGATAAAAATAAAATTTTTCACATAAAAATCAAACAAAAAAGAAAGAGGAGCAATCCCAGAAAATCAAACGAATTTGTCGTCGTGGATTCGTAACAAAAGGATAAGCCTTTGAGTTCTATAGAGCTGCTTTTTTCCTGTATCTTATATTGTGATATTTGTTCCTTTTCTTTTCTTCTAAAATTCTGAGACGGACTCGATTTTCGTCATCGACCTAGGATTTGTTTTATATCTATTATTATTTAAATTCTATTTTATTAATTATTTTAGTTTATTTAATTGTCATTTTATTTATTTTATTATGTAATTTTCTTTTATACTTTTACTTATTCTTTTGATTTATTTAATTGTGGAAATTCTTCAATATACATGTTAGAATACCCCCATGAAGGGAATTAAAATTATTCCCAGATAACAGATATCACCTTTAGCCATGTGATCATTTTGATTAAATAAAAATGAGCTATATATTTGTAAATAAAATAAATTATTTTCATCCAAAATAAGAATATTTAATCTCTGATATTTTATTAGGATACATGAGTCTCCTGAAAATTAAATCGAGCATATGTGTTATTAGTCATGTTGTACTATATCTCATATGCTAACCTTTGTGGATGCATGTAGATTAGGTTAGATATATGTCTAGGTTTTATTTTCCTTCAGGTATTGCAATTATTTTCAAAAAAATGTAATTAATAAATTTGGCGGGCGGTTGCATCCCCCGAGATTCTTTAATTTGTTAATTTATTTTCCGTATTTATTTACTACACTATGTTTGTATTTCTTGCTTTCCACATGAGCGATAAATTATATCATAAACATGAAATTGACATAAGTTCGAATATGCATAATTAAGAAACACGGTTTTCTATAGATATTATTTAATGTGATCCAACAAGAACTAAGAAACTTATCCAAATGCTGAATATCTATGTCTTAGTGGACCGTCCCCCGAACGTTAAGCCTCATAGGACTTTTATTATTGGAAGAGCAAATCCAGGTGGCGACTCTAAACTACGAGATAGTGGTTTCGGGTTTTGATGATATAAATCGTTTTCATTTTTTTATTTTAACTTTTCGGGTCCCCAACTCGATATTCTATTTTCACAAAAACACTCCAGTGGACCGTGCCTCTCATCTCAGTGAGTTCTCGGCCCATCGCTTCCATTTTGTTTGCGCACAAGAGGATTCGCTAGTAATGAATTACATCCATTAAGGAGATTGCATCCCTCATATGAAGGGTTTAGCCTTGGCAAAGAAGATTCAACAATAAGGTCAATTCTACACTACAATTATAGGTGATTGTAGTTTTCAAGGCAAAGAAGACTCATGAATGTTAGATTTTTCAAGATATCAGTCATTTGCTTTCGTCACATCTTCATAATCTTTATACTCCATAGCCATTCTCGAAATGGGGGATAGATATTATTTATGAGATTCATCCTTCATCAACTAATGAGCATCGATATATCATCACTACGGTAGACTACTTCTCGAAATTGATAAAGGTCGAATCTTTCAACAACAAAACTGCCAAGAAAATGGCAAAGTTCATAGAGAAGCACATCCTCGCACACTACGGGATGCCTCATCATATAATGTCTGATAATGGAGTCTAATTTAAAGGGTACTAGAAGCGGTAAACAAGTTAATTAAGAATATCTTATCCAAAATGGTGACTACCTATCGAGATTGGGAAAACAAGCTTTTGTTTGCACTTTGGGGATACAAAACTAGAGTACACACTCTGACATATCAAACCCTTTTCTCCTTAGTTCATGGGATGGAAGTTGTTCACCTAGTAGAAAGCGAAGTAGGATCCTAAAGGGTAGCTCTGAAAGCTAAGTTGAAAGAGTTAGATTGGGTAAGAGCTAGATTTGAGTAGCTTTGCATGACCAACAAACATCGTTTGAAAGAGTTGGATCACCTCAAGATATACCAACAATGCATGTCTAGATCTTACAATAGTATAGTCAAGCATTAGAAAAAACCTTGAAAGAGGGAGACTTTATCTTAAAGTAGTTGAAACCCATCAATGTGGATGTTAGGGGGAAGTTCAGCCTAATTGGGAAGGCTGATTCATGATCATGAAGATTCTCGGAAAAGGAGTAGTCAAGGTTATGGACATGATTGGCAATTAGTTCGTGAATTCGATAAACCAAGATCGGCTTAAGCGCTATCATGTTTAGGGAAAACAATTAAATTTTGAAAAATGTCATAGTAAAAAAAATATTCATCCAGAAAGCTGGTCAACTGTCTCCTTTCATATAGTTGAGCAAAAATTTGGGTATTCGTTTACTGAATAGTCCGCCAAAGTGAAAACTCAAAAAGAGCGCTTTGGGAAAAAATTAGGACAATGAGAGAAAATAGTCAACAGTCAACTTGAAAATCCAAAAGGGCGGGTTGGCAACAGTTGTTAAATCATTGGATATTTTGTACAAAACTTTTAAACCCCGATTATTTTCATTAATAGAAATGCCATTATTGTTGAATCATTACATATATATTTATAACTGAATACATGTGTGTTGTGTTGAGAAACAACGCAAGTAATGTAAGACAACAACAAAAAAGAGAGAAAAGAGAAAAGAAGAAAAGAAAAGAAAGATAGATAGGCTGAAAATCCGAAAAGGACAGTCTATGCAAGAATTCAGTTTGTTGGATTGAAAACTGAAAAGGATGATCTAGATAAAAGTTAAGAATATATTCGATAGATTGAAAATCTATAAGAGCAGTCTATGCAAAAATTAGAGCAAAAGAATATTCAATACGTGTTATCATTTCAAAATGGTAGTGGACATCATCCATCAGTCCCAGGGTTAGAGGACGGATATCATCAAATTTCATTCACAAGAAGGATCATCATAATGGGAAGAAACTTGCAAGACTTCAAAGCTTGATAAATAATGGATTAAGACTAATGTTATCATAATTGATACCATACACAAGAGGAATCCAATGGCTAAAAGTTTCAAAACTCATCAAAATCTACCTAGAATTAGATTCAAGCTTCAAACAAGGCTTTGATCTAGCCTCAAATCAAACTTCAAATTAGATCGAAGTCCATCATTATCACCAATACACATGAATCCTACAACAACCACTCAAGCTTTCCTAGTCGCCACAAGAGCATCAACTAGCCAAGCCAAAGAAACCAATGAAATATGACACTCTCATGCATATACATATATTCATACAAACTATTAACTAATAAAATACTTAAAATACATGTGAGTATTCAAATTCATTCATTCACATGCACATATACGTGAATAATTTATCGCAAGATCTTGATAAAAACTTAACCTTGTTGCAGCACTATCTTTGTTAGATATGATGTATGCCCTAAAGGCAATTAGTGAAATATATCTTAATTATTTATAATGTACAAATTGTTTTAGATTATTATTATTAATAATAAAGGCATCTTTGTTATTTATCAATTTCATTTAATTTATGTATCTTGCTGGTATCATATACATGTGTTATATTATATATGTGCATTGATAAAAACAAAGTCCATGACTACTTCATAGCGTGAAAGTGTGAGGACATAGTGGGAGCTATCTGGTGTGAGAACTGCACACACGTGTTACTATGAATAGTCTAAATATCCCTTGTCATAGTTTCATTGAGACTGGACATTAATGAAGTGGACAGACTAGCATGTGTAGGCTTACTCCTTGGATTAGATCCAAGTGGCCGATCTCACGAGTTGAAGATGGTACCTTGAGTTAACACATGAATGTATTTGGATAATTCATTGGAGACCTCTATAAGATAGAATTTCAAAAATAACTATATTCATGTGTTGGTGTCATGTCATATTGCAATAGCAGTACAAGTATCCTCTTATATAAGATATTTGTTACTTTGTGTAGGAGTTGCTATACTTTGGGTCATACTTATTCATACCTTGGCGATCAGGATGATACGGGGTGATTACGGGGATAGTGATGATCACTCGTTGGTAAGCCGAGTAGTCAAGATAGGATCCATCGCTCCTGATATAATGATATAATGGGAGATGTACCTTAAGTCCTTTTGTTGAAGAGACAAACTCATAAACCTCTTATCAGAGTGTAAGATTGATATAATGGGTTTTTAGTCAATCTTGATACATTATGGTGAGTGGTGTTCTTTGTGAACAAGTCTAATTCTAGGATAGCTATGGTTATTACATAAGCTGATACTTAATTCGAGCTCAATAAACTAGATGGTAATTAACCTGATGGAAGAAGTTTGTTGTATTAGTTACTATTGCAAAACCGAATCAAGTTAGAAGCACATGACGTTACAAGTATCGGGGGATCATACGCCTTTGTTTGAAAGCCCATTTGATTTTCTAAAGATATCGGGTTCCATATCAGTCTAGAACACTAAGCCTAAAGGCTCACAGATGGGAAGGCAAGTTTAGGTTAACCTTTAGGGGCTCTATATTTTGAGATCCTATGAGGTCACACACTTTGGGTCTTTACCAGACTAAGTAAAAAAATTATAGACTGCGTTTATACTGAGAATATTAAGGATGTCAAAATCGTTGGATAAATTATTGATTGGTTAGACCAAATAATAATTTAAATGATTAAAGGACAATTTTTGGAAAAACTACACGGAGCATAGCAAGGGATTTCTCCTGTTATGAGTGGCCGTGTGAACATAGGTAATTTATAGGTGGGGCCTGCGCGGCTACCCGTGAATAAAATTTGCTCGGGGGCCACTAGTGTGCAGTGGCGTTAGGCCAATGCATGCTACTGGGTAGCATGCCCGCAAGCCCATTAGGGCTTACCTTGCAAGCTACCGCATTAGCAAGCTATGCGCAAGCGTTCTTCCTCAACAGAGGTTTTGGTTGATGAAGATCCATGTGGATCAATCATAAAGGTTATCATAGATTGGAAGCTAATGCTAACGAAGTTCTGCTGGAAAGCTCTAAGGGAACGCCATGCTAAAGGAAGGTACGCATAAACTAGTAATGCTCTTTACTTAGATAATAGGTTTCTTTTTATAAGTTTAATAATCCTATATGCATCTATGGAACATTTTAACTTAGATTATATCAATCATAGCTTGCTTAGGAGATCCTTTAGGGTTAATTTTATGTTTTGAAATTCCACCTTGCAAGTATGCATGTTCAATTACAATCTTAATTAACCAGTAGTGGTATCAAAGTCTGCCTTATACTATGCATGATTGATGATAATATGTTGAAATTGATATTTTCTATGAATTGATTAAAGTATGCTATGCATGACTTGGGTTTCAATTCATGTTATAGAAAATGATGTGATAACTATATTAAAGTTTTGCTTAAACTTATTCTAGGTGATTATCATATAAATTAACAATGTTTTACCACACGTGTAAATGCATTAAATTGAGGGTCATCCTCTACTTCACTCAACTAAAGAATAAAATATTTAAATCATAACTATTTGTGGTACAACAAACCAAAGTGCCTGTGGTTATTTTGTCAAGGATTGGACTTGTCTACTCATTCACTTTAAGGGGGCCTCTCCTACTTGGAAATCTCCATAAATATTAGATTCAAGTGTACCCAAGGGACCTTTTTTACTTAGTTAATTTCTAGTATGGGAATTGGATTTCGCGTATGATTTTACAAATGTGATTTAAGTTGTTAAATTAGAACTTGTAGACACAAGTGCAATAACTTAAACATGGATCTTGTTTGTTTTGCATGCTATGTTGTGTCTTGACATAATGGAATGATTATGATGTACCAATCTTGAGCATGTTCCCTTAAATTAATAATTCCAAATAGCTCGGAATCATTATTAATATAATCATATCCATTATATAAGACCTAGACTAGGGCGAGATAGCTGCACAAATAAAATCCCTATAATAATATTAAGGCGGTAGATTGTCTTCTCATCATAAGTCGTGATACAAACATTATTAACACATTTAAGAACATGTACAACATGCTTTCCTTTAACATGTGTTTGGTCATGAGAGTAAATGGGGTTAATTCCTTAACCAAAATGGGTTAGTTATCCATGTTAGTGGAGTTAATGCTAGAATGGAGACGTATTTGAGGAGCCATAATATCGAGTACGCACATCTCGAGAAAGAGAACTCAAATTGATTAGCAATTGCATGGGATGCAAATGGACGAGTTCCAAGCATGGTTGTATCATTGTGGCTTGATCTGCTATAGCGGGGTAATGCTGAATGGCTACGGATGTTACCTACTAAGGAAAATTGGATGGGCTAAATTTCCCGAATTTAAATAGAAAGGGCTATTTAAATGTCAATATAAATAGTAGGAATTATGTATTTAATTAAAGACCTTATATAAAATGCATGTACATATACTAATGTCTGAACAATTTCTATCTTATATCTAGGTTTAATATGATCACTAACGAAAATACTTGCATTGATATCATCCTCTTATTGACATAAGATATGATGCTCAGAAC
This sequence comes from Euphorbia schlechtendalii, assembly GCA_949673415.1. NCBI lineage: Eukaryota > Viridiplantae > Streptophyta > Magnoliopsida > Malpighiales > Euphorbiaceae > Euphorbia > Euphorbia schlechtendalii. The sequence continues at coordinate 17,154 of CATIWQ010867421.1, read as the reverse complement.
TTCAATGAGTGGTTTAAGACTGTTAGAGGAGTTCTTCAGAACTACTACCTGGATTACATTCTGATTCATCCAACTCCCAAACACCCTGGCAAGAATTCTTTTGCATGTGAGATGATTAATTATGAGGAGCATAAGGGAAACTATGAGTTTATTGCAAAGCTCATGTTAGACAACATGCTCTCAAAGTACACACATGTGTATAAAGGGTTGGATCTTGCAACCATGATTCATCATCTCAAGTCGGTGGAAAGTTTAGAAGATAAACTATTCCATAGTAAGTTGTTGGGAGACACCTCAGTAGTAGAGTTGGTTATATACATATATGACAACTCTGAGAAATTTAGTGAGTTGGGAGTTGAGTATAGTGAGCATTCTTTTAGGGAAATGGTATTGAGGGGATTACCCAATAAATATGATTCCTTCAAAAAGATGCTAAAGGAGTGTTCTCCCAACTGTACCTTGACTCAACTCATGGACTTGCTCGAGATTTATGAGATTATAAATAAACTCACAGAGTAAGTAAATGCTGAGGACCTTAAGTTGAAGAAACTTAAAGGTTTAAAAGTCAAGAGAAAGCTCATGAAGAAATTAGAGTTGAAGAGGGAAAATTTTCTCTTGGAACAAGCTCATCGGATAATGATGAAGGATGTGGCTCGAATTTCTAGAGGTATGCTCACACTAAAGAGTTTCTCTGTAGTTCCTCATGAACCTACATGGGTAACGGATAATGGTTGTGGTACTCAAATTTATACTTCTGTATAGCGGTTGCGGAACAGTAGAAGGCTTGCAAAGAGGGAAATGGAGCATAGGTTGCTGCAAGAGCTGTAAGGACATATAGCCTTCATTTTCCCAGTGGCATAGTTCTAGTTTTGAACAAATGATATTATACTTCTGCTGTGACTAAGAATATTATTTTTGTTCCGTGTTTAGTAATAGATGGATTTGAGATTTTATTTTCGAATAATGATTTTCAAATCTGACGAGATAATGTGCTTTATGCTTGTGGATAATGTGTTGATGGCATTTATGTTCTAGATATTAAAACTAAAATTCTAAATATGAACATTGTTAAGAAAACGAAGTTAGATAATGAGAAATCCCCATACTTGTGGTATTATTGTCTAGGCCATATAAATGAGACTCGCTTAACTAAGTTACACAAATGTGGTGACTTGGGCCCAATGGAATGGGAATCCTATGTTGCGTGCAAACCTTGTTTAAAGGGAAAGATGACTAAGATACCTTTCAAAGGAAAGGGTCACTGTGCCACTAGTACTTTAGAAACAATACATTCCATTGTATGTGGTCCAATGAGTGTTAAGACACACGAGGGTTTTATCCATTTCATAACTTTTATCAATGATTACTCATGATATGGTTATCTGTACCTAATGAGGCACAATTTTGAAATTTTTGAGAAATTCAAAGAGTTCAGAACCGAAGGAGAGAAAATGTTTGGAAAAAGTATCAAGACCCTTCGATCTATCGAGGCAGTGAATACTTAAGCCAAGAGTTTTAGGATTATCTAAAGGATAATGGTATTTTATCCCAATGGACACCTCCTTTTACACCCCAACATAATGGAGTGTCAAATTAGAGAAATCGAACCCTACTCGATATGGTCCGGTCCATCATGAGCTAAGCAGAACTCAACGGATCCTTTTTGGGTTATGCACTTGAGAGCCCAGTTTATATTCTAAATAGAGTTCCCTCAAAATAAGTTGATCAAACACCATACAAAATGTGGTATGGTAAGAAACCAGCTCTTTCTAACCTGAGAGTGTGGGGTTGTCTTGCTAATGTAAAGAGGATAAGTTCATATAACTTAGGTGCTAAGTTTGACGGTGTCTGTTTGTAGGTTACCTAAGGAGATTAGGGGTTATAACTTTTATTATCCCAAGAAACAAAAGGTACTTTTTTCTATGAAATGCTCAATTCTAGGAGAAGGAGAGTATACTTGTGAAATCTAGTGGGAGCAATCTTGAGTTAGGAACTCAAGAAGATTAAACAGATAATTAACTGATTGTTCCCACACTTGTAACACAAGAAAGTGTAAGCATGGAACAACCTATTATAATACAGACATTCCGTAGGTCAAGTTGGGCTCTAATCGCTCCTAAGTGATACGGTTTTCTCATCATTAATGATAAACATATCTTACTTTTGGAAGAAAATGAGCCTAATACTTATAAGGAGGAAATGGAAGGCTCAGAGTCTAACAAACTATTTCCATCCACAAGGTCAGAGATGGACTCCATGTACGAAAACCAAGTTTAGAGCTTTGTTGATGCTCCAAGTGGGATTAAGCCCATAAGATGCAAGTAGATTTTCAAGAAGAAAATTGATATGGATGGTAATATAATTACCTATAAAGTCAAGGCTAGCTACAAAAGGCTACAATCAAAAGGAAGGCATTGACTATTATGAAACCTGTTCATCAATAGCCATGTTGAATTTTATCAAAATACTCCTTGCCATAGCTACTCATAATGATTATGAGATATGGCAGATGGATGTGAAAATAGCGTTCCTTAACAAGAACTTGGATAGGGATGTGTATATGACACAACTTAAAGGTTTTATATCCTTGGATGACTCGATGGTATGCAAGTTGCAAAGGTCCATTTATGGACTTAAGCAAGCATCAAGGAGTTGGAATATTAGGTTTGACAAGATAATCCGAGAAATTGGTTTTGTGTCAAATGCAAATGAGCCCTGTGTATATAAGAAGGCTAGTGGAGTGTAATTGTTTTCCTTGTATTATATGTCGATGACACATTACTACTAAGAAACAATGTTCCTTTTCTTCAAAAAGTAAAGTCCTGGTTGTCAAAGAAGTTCTCCATGAAAGACCTTAGAGAAGCAACTTTTATACTAGGTATAAAGATCTACTGTGGTAGATCTAGAAGACTGATAGGTCTTTCTCAAAGAACATATTTAACCTTGAGCAGTCAAGAAATGGTTATCACCCAATGTCTCACGGGATTAACCTTTCTAAATCAAAGTGTTCGAGAACACAAGAGGAGAGACAACGCATGAATGGAATACCCTATGCTTCAGCAATAGGATCCACATGTATGATATGGTATGCACTCATCCTAACATCTCACACATGTTGAGCATCAATATGATCTAAATGAGAAGCACTGGATAGCCGTTAAATCTATCCTTAAGTACTTACATAGGACTAAGGATATGTTTTTGGTATATGGAGAAGGTGATCTCTCTATGAAGGGATACACTGAAACGAGTTTCCAGTATGATAGGAATAATTACAAATCCTAGTCAGGATATGTGTTTATGTTATTGGAGGGGTAGTTGTTTGGAAATGTTTCAAACAGGATATGAATACTGATTCAACCATTGTATCTGAGTATATAGCTACTCCAGAAGTAACTAAACAAGTTGTCTGGCTTAAGGGATTTACTGATGATCTTGGTGTGGTGTCCAACATTGTAAATCTAATAGCAATCTATTGCGATAATATTGGGGCTATTGCTCAGACAAAGGAACCATGGTCTCGTCAGAGAAATGGACATGTACTCAAAAAATACCATCACATTCAGGAGATATTAACTAGAAAGGATATAAGCTTTGAATACATCCTTACGGATCAAAATCTAGCAGATGGGCTAAAGAAGCCATTGACTCAGTGAAGCATGACCAATATGTTAACGAGTATGGCATGAAGCACATGGGCAATTGGCTTTAGTGCAAGTGGGAGATTGTTAGATATAATGTATGCCCTACAAGCAATCAGGGTGATATATCTTAATTATTTATTATGTACAAACTATTTCAGATTAATATAATAATAACAAAGGCATCTTTGTTATTTATCGATGTTATTTAATTTATGTATCTCGTCGGTATCATATATATATGTTATAGTATATATGCACATTGATAAAAACAAAGTCCATGACTACTTCATAGCGTGAAAGTGCGAGGACATAATGGGACCTATGTGGTGTGAGAACTACATGCATGTGTTACTATAATAGTCTAAATATCCCTAGTCATAGTTTCATTGAGAGTGGACATCAATGAAGTAGATAGACTATCATGTGTAGGCTTACTCCTTGGATTGATCCAAGCAGCCGATCTCACGAGTTGAAGGTGGTAACTTGAGTTAAAACATGAATGTATTCAAGTAATACATTGGAGACTGGTATAAGAAAAACACTCAGAAATAACTATATCCATGTGTTGGTGTCATGTCTTATTAGAGTAGCTGTACAAGTATCCTCAGAACTGAGATACTGGTTACCTTAAGAGTTGCTATACTTTGGGTCATACTTCTTCATAACCTGGTGATCAGGATGATACGGGTGATTACGGGTATAATGATGATCACTCATTGGTAAGCCGAGTAGTTAAGATGGAATCCATCGCTCTTGATATAGTGATATAATGGGAGATGTAGCTTAAGGCCTCTTATTGAAGAGACATACTCATAAACCCTTTATCAGAGTATTAGATTGATAGAATAGGTTTCTATTCAATCTTAATACATTATGGCGAGTGGTGATCTTAGTGAACAAGTCTAATTCAAGGATAGCTACGGCTATTTGTTGGTCCTTAGACGGTTAAAAAAAGCAGAGGGGGTGAATACGGTTCTTGGTTACTTTTTATATTTTATAAAAAATGGATTATCAAGTTAAGTTTTTAGATGTATGCTGAGTGCTCCGTGCTGAGCAGGGTGCAAAAACTATAAACTGCTTAGCTTTGTTGGCATAGTTTATCTTTAATCACTACTGAGTACTTTACTCATCTTGGATTGGTTTTTCAAGCAAATCTAATTATAGAGATAGAAAGATGATTGAGATGAATGCGATGAAGATAAGAAATTAAGGTTAGAACTTTAACACTTGAGATTTTATCCTGGTTCGACCCCTAGCCTACTTCTAGTCCTCGGATTCCTTAGCGGGCTTTAATCCACTAGTGATTTCATTCCTTCCTTATTCGGAGAAGCCTTTACAGCTGGTATACTCAATGACAGAAAGTACCTTTCTTTCTAACTACCTCTCAATCCACGGTTTGGGTACCCTTCCCAAACCGTCACTCAGATTGCTAATAGAAATGTGAATAGAGGAATTCAACTTATAAATTGTTGAATCCTTTACAATGTTAAATCAAAACTTATTTTCTCTCTATCATAAATAGATATAGAATTCTATTGTTTACTGATTGCTTGATTTGGAATTTCTTGAAGTTGGGAGTAATTGAACAGAGTTTCAGCTCTTTAAAGAAATTCGAGGTGATTCACCAAGTTTGAACGTCTGCTCCAGTCTTCTGTTTATAGTTGAAGGTTTTGGAATTAGTCGTAGTAAACTTCACATCCTCACAAATCTTCAATATATCTTCTCTTCAAATCTTTTGAATTTTCTAGTTAGAGACAAATTCCAGGATGTTTAGAGATAGAGATTTTGAACGTTGAAGTGTGAGATTAATTTGTTAATCCAAACCGTAAAAAACTCATTTATCTTCAAGCAATCTATTCTGATAGGGAGATGTGCGAGATGCAACATGTAATTCTACCATTTGTTGACTTGTTGACATTTGCAGAAGCGCGTGGAGACACTAGGAAATGGTGCATGTTAGAGGATTCCTTTTGTCTTGGACTTAAGTGAGGATTCTCCAACATTTTGTATTGATACCTTTTGAGTGTAAGGACCACATGAATATCTTCTTTAATTTCAGCGCTTTTTCTCCTGAAAAGCATAAAAGGAATATTCTTTTTCTCACAGAAATTGTTAGTAGCACAAGTGTCAAATAATTCTCTAAGTGTCAAAGGATGACAACTTTCTAATAAAAAGCTAACTCAGCACAATTGAGTAGATTTCTTCTAAACTATGTAATACTCAGCTCAACTCAACTTTTCTTACTCTAAGCCATAACTTAATTAATTACTCAGTAAACTGAGTTGTTTTCCCCTAAACAAACTCAAGTAAACTTTATTAATTAAGAGAAAACTTAGTACTCAACTAATTTCACTATCCTAGTTAGTTTGTTATTTCCATTATGTTCAAGTACTGTGAAGTATTATTAACTTGGGTTTAACAATCTGTCCCATTTTGGATAGATAAACTAGGTAGCAGAAGAGATTAATTGAATAAGTAGTTTAAGGATATCGAAATAACTGATAAGAATTGAAAGACTCCCCCACGCTGAGTGACTTTCCTTAGTTAGCTTAAGCTCCCCCATACTGAGTGAGTCTTCTTCAAGTAGCTCAACTCCCCCATACTTAGAGGAATTTTTCTTTAATTTGGGACTTTGTCTCACTTCGGCTTTTCTCCAAAGTTGGTCTCAGCATAAGTTCCTGCAACATACTGTTAGGCATATAGATATACATACAACAGCCCAGAAACATACCTTAATATAATAGCAAATACTAAGTTAAGAAGTTCTTAACTTGACTAGATGAAAAAACTTGTAACTTTTATTGATAATAAAAAAATATACTTAGTTAGTTCACAAAAAGTGTTCTAAACTAAGATTACATTAAGTCCTATTACAAGTTTTAAGAAATCTAGTCTACAGCTATCTACGATGCTGAGAGCTTAGTCCACCTCTTGGATTACTGGATGAAGAAGGATGGTGCTGCTATTGGTGATGCGATTGATGTTCCTGAGCTTGAGATTCTCGAGGTTGATGTGAAGTTTAGCTTGCTAAGGAATGTCTATATTGCACTGCCATCCTTGTAGCATCTTTCATTACCTTCTCCCCCTTTGTTTACCTGGCCCTTCACAATTTTCTCTAGGCACAAGTTAAAAGAGTCGATGGCAGCTTGGAAATCCTCTTGCTTCCCAATGATGGCTGGCTGGCGAGATCTTTGACTCAAGCTGCTCCTTTCCTTTCTAATCAAGATAGTCTTGATCATTCAGATCTTTTAGAAGAAGATGATGACACCGCTTGAGATGGGCTATTTGATCAAACCCTTGACAGGTAAACTGTTTAAAGCACTGCAGCAAATCGCAAAAGTTTGAAGTAGAAATGGTAATCTTCAATTGAGCCTCCATGTCAATGATCCTTGGCATATGAAGTGCATAGATCTAGCCATGAACTCAATATCTCTGGAGTTATATATTTCAGTTGTGACCATTTGATTGATAGAGGTTTACATGTCATTAACTTTATCTTTCTTTAGGTTGAGCTTTTTGTGCACAAAGAAGCAAATTTCTAGGTCAAGAGACTTAGTTGGCTTAGGGAACAGCTTGCCCATTCATTGATGAGAACCTTCTACACTTTAGACACCTTATCATCAATGTTGTCATTTATCACTTTGCAGGCAGACTCCATCTTCTCCGCTAGCGCATCAAGGTCGAGCACATGATTCTCAACTTTCTTCTATTTAACCACCTTCAGCACATGATCCACCTTCTTATCTTGGTTCACCAGCAGCATAGACATGCACTCCAACACCTTAGCCATGTTGTGATCGATGTCCTTAGTGATATCAACTTCTTTGTGGACAACATCTATTTTCTTATCCATGCTGCACTTTATTTTGGTCCGCTCTTAGCTAAACTTGTGGAACTGTGTAGTTTGGGTTTCCATTATGGAGCTCAAACTACTCAGCTGCTTAGCAGCAACATCAACACTACCCTTTATCTTTCCTGTAACCGCGTTAGTGAGTGTAGTAGACATGGGGATAGAAGTCACAGCTGTGCTAAGCTAGGCTGCAGAATCTGATAAGCCAGTTAAGAAAAGGGCCATCTTTTCGACCAAGCTTTTGACACTTTCCTTGGTAAGATGATTCCGAATTACAAGCAAGTTACCTTGAAATTTTTTAAACTCTTCAAAGTATAGAGATTCAGAGGGTAAACTTGTGTGTTCATCGACCTCAACTAGCTTTGCCTTAGGCTTGGAGGATAAGTTCATCAATTCCTAGGCTAGTAGCAATTTGCTACCTACCCATTCTAACTTAGCATCAGACTTGAGAGTGGGGAATTTCTCTTAGCCAGCTCTCTTATTTGAGCTAAGATAGTTGAATAAGCTATGTCCTTTTAGACTAGTTTGCTACTGGATTCAGATACTTCACTTGTTGTAAAATTTTCCTCAATACCATCACCACTTGCTTTTCTATGTTGAGCGGAGTTCTCAACATTAGGAACTTCTCTAACCAGAGGGGTTAGAGGGGTAAAGGATGGGTTTGAAGAAGTGGTAGGTTCAAAAGTTTGTACATTTGAAGAAATGGGAATAGATTTGGGTTTGATAGGAGAAGGGATTATTGTGGTTTTAGTGTTTGAAGAGGGAGAGGAAGAAATATTTACTAGAGAGGTTTCAAGTTGGAGGTTGAGAATTTGTAGACTCTTTAGGTTTAGGAGAAGAATGTACAAATGAAGAAGGAATTTTAGAATATACAGGAGTGGGAACGGTAGGATTTATAGAGGAAATTGAGCTAGGATTTTAAAGTACCTGGGGATTGGCTGATTGACCCAAGCATGGGTCAAACTCAGGTAACTCAGCTTGAGCAGAGAACTCCTAAGGTTGAGTGGGAATAGGCTAAGGAATGTTAGCCCCAGGAAGAGCAAATTCTTCCTAGATTATAGGTTCTTCAGGATTACAAACATCCTCTTCATTACTGCTCACCACTTGAACATTTCACTTTATTGGGCGAGTGGTGACATAGCACTTACGCTGAGTTCTCTTTGCTTTGGAAAGAATTTCCTCCACATAGTGTGCTCCTTCAGTTCCTTATTTTTCAGGGTCCTCTTTGCCTGTCTTTGAGAAACCATACTCCTCAACTACTTTAGTTCCCTCAAGCTTACCCTTCCTCTAGAGCAAGGTCTCTTCCTTGTCCATGGTGTCCTCTTCTGCCCCTTGTTTTGCCTCAGCCTCCGTCTAAGTACGAGTCTTCAATTTTAGGGCCTCGCTTGAGGCTGGGCAGACGTGACTCCTACCCTTTCTTTTGTAGGGCTGGCTCTTACTCTCTATGAGCCAACCTTGACCTTGGGAGACAAGGCTGTTGGAAGTTGGTCCAACTGAGTAGATAGAGGGGCATCTTCATTGGTCTCCTTACTGGATCCCTCAAAGTCCATTACAAATGCATCCTCATCTTCCTTTAGCACATCCTTGGGGAACACCGTTGGTTCCACCCTTCCCTTATTCAGCTTTAGGTCCTTGGCTTTGGTATAGCGTGTTAGACATGATGTATCTCCGAGAGGAAATTCGGGTGATATATCTTTATTAGCTATAATGTACAAATGGTTTTGGAATATTACTAATAATAATTAAGGAATCTTCGTTTCTTATCAGTGCTTTTAATTTATTTATGTATCTCGTTGGTATCATATATGTATAATATTAAATATGTATATGTGCACTGATGAGACAAAGTCCGTGACTACTTTATAGCATACAAGTGCGAGGACATAGTGGGAGCTATGTGGTGTGAGAACTGCACATATGTGTTACCATGAATAGTCTAAATATCTCTATTCATATCTTCATTGAGATTAGACATCAATGGAATGGATAGACTAGCATGTGTTAGATTATTCCTTTGATTATATCCAAGCAGCCGATCTCACGAGCTGAAGGTGGTACCTTGATTTAACACATGAATGTATTCGGGTAATACATCAGAGACTGCTATAAGATAAACAATCGAAAATAACTATATTCATGTATTGGTGTCATGTCTTATTGCAGTAGTAGTACAAGTATCCTTAAACTTGAGATACTGGTTACCTTGTGTAGGAGTTTCTATACTTTGTATCATACTTATTCATACCCTGGCGATTAGATGACATGGGTGATTATAGTGTAGTGATGATCACATGTTCTGGAGCAGAGTAGTCAAGATGGGATCCATCACTCCTGATATAGTGGGAGATGTACCTTAGGTCCCCTTTTTGAAGTGACAGACTCATAAACCTCTGATCCGAGTATTAGATTGAGAGAACAGGTTTCTAGTTAATTTTGATGCAATGGTCGAGTGGTGTTCTTCGTGAACAAGTCTAATTCCAGAATAGCTATGGCTATTACACGAGCTAACACTTAACCCCGAGCTTAATAAACTAGATGGTACTTAACCTAATGGAAGGAGTGTATTATATTGGTTACTACTATAGAACTAGATCAATTCACAAGCACGTGATGTTCCAAGTAATGGGGGATCATACTCCTTTGCTAGAAAGTGCATTTGATTATCTAGAGCTATCGGGTTCCATATCGATCTATAACACTATGCCTAAAGGTTCCCAGATGAGAAGCTAAGATTAGGTTAACCTCTAGCGACTCAATGTTTTGGAATCTTATGAGTTCACACACTTTGGCTCTTTATTGGACTGAGTAAAGAACCTATAGACTCGGTCTATGCCGAGAATGTCTAGTTGTCGAATTTGTTAGAAGAATTATTAATTGGTTGATCAAATTAATAATTAAAGGGAATAATGAGAAAATAAGGAAAAATTGCACAGAGCGGAGTAAGGATATTTTCCCATTAGGAGTGGGCACCAAATGAACATGGAAGTTTGAAGTGAGGCTTGAGCGGCTACCCCATGAGGTGAAAAGCTCACGGACTGCTAGTATGTGGGGTGGCCCGCAAACTTGCAGCGTAAGCCCGCTAGCGAGGTGTGCGGGTAGGCCGTAAGCCCATGCTTGCAGCAAAAGGCAAGCCCTTGTGATGGATGGCCAGGTCACTAACTTTCTAAGTGGGATGGGAATATTCCCATCCCACTTTGTGTTTAAGGGGGAGTCAAACACTCCCCCTTTTTCCTTTTATATATGCCTCCAGCTCCTCTTTATTCCATGCTTTAGCTCAGCCTTTCTCTTTGAGTTCGACATCTCTTTCTTCGTTCATTGTATGCGATCCACCAGTAGTTTTTCTAAACAACGAAGAATTCTTTTAAAGGCTCTTTCTAAAGTGAGCCTTCTCGGTTTATTTTTGAGTTAGTCTTCGAGCTGTCTAGCAGCTGTTGTTTACTAATAGGTTTTTCCTCAACGAGGTTTTGCTCGGTGAAGATCCATGTGGATCAATCGTAGAGGCTATCCTAGTTTGGATGCTCATGCTAACAAAGTTCTTCCAAATTACTCCAAGGGAACACCGCTACCAAAGAAAGAGAGAGCATGCATCAAGAGGTAATGTTCTAAACTTAGATACTAGGTTGCTTTTATAAGCTTTATAAACCTAAATGCATCTATGGAACATTTTAACTTAGATTATATCAATCATGGCATGCTTACGAGATCTTTAACTTAATTATAAGTTTTAAAATTCCACATTGTAACTTTGCATGTTCAATTACTGTCTTAATTAACCATCAGTGGTATTAAAGCTTGTGTTATGCTACACATGATTGATTATAATATATTTAAATGATATTTTCTATGAATTGATTAAAGTATGCTATGCATAACATAGATTTCAATTCCTGTTATTGAAAATGGTGTGATAACTAGATTAATTTTTTTCTCAAACTTAGTCTAGGTGATTATAATATAAATTAGCAATGGTTTACCACAAGTGTAAATGCGTTGATTAAAGGTCATCCCGTACTTCGCTCAATTAAAGAATAAAATCTTTAAATCATAGTTGTCCGTGGTACAATGAATCGAAGTTGCCATGGTTATTTTATCAAGGATTGGACTGGCTTCTCATTCACTTTAAGGGGGCCTGTCCTACCGGGAAATCTCCATTGGTATTAGATTCAAAAAAACTCGAGGGATTTTTAATACTTAGTTGATTTCCTAGTATGGGAATTGGATTTCACATATGGTTTTACAAATGTTGTTTAAGTTGTTAAATTAAAACTTGCTCGTCCTATAGACGGCTTGAAAATAATAGCTGAGGGGGGTGAATGAGAATCTTGGTTACTTTTAGTAGTTTATGAAATTCTATTTCTCCAAGTTAAGTTTTTATATGCGTGCTGAGTTGCGATATAAAAACAGAATAAACTGCTCTGCTCAGCTTCGCTGGCACAGTTTATCTACAATCTATTACTGAGTCCTCGACTCAGCAAGGATTGGTTTTTCAAGCAAACACAAATAACAGAGTGATGATGAATGAGTAGAACCAAGTAAAAGCTAAGAGTGTAAGTTTAGAACTTCAACGTCTAAATTTTTATCCTAGTTCAGCCTTGAGCCTACCTCCAGTCCCTGGATACCTTTTTTGAGCATTAATCCATAGTGTTCATTCCTTACTTAGGCAAAGAACCCTTTATAGTGGTAGACATAATTTTGCAAGAAGTACCTTCCTTCCTAACTACTGCTTGACTCAGTTTCGGTACCCTACCCAAATTGACACTCAGATTTAATTGAAAAGATTGCAAACTGAATTCAACTTATAGAAACATTGAATCCTTACAATGTTAAATCTAATGGAATTTCTCTCTATTAGAAATAGATTTAGAATTAGTGTTTGCTAATTGCTTGAGTTTGGAATTTCTTGAAGCTAGGAGTAATTTCGTAGAGTTTCAGCTCTAAAAGAAATTCCAGGTGATTCACAAAGTTTAAACATCTGCTTCGATCTTCTATTTATAGTTGAAGCTTTATGAAGTAGCCGTTGCAAACTTTTCAAGGTCGCTGATCTTCAATTTCTCTTCTCTTCATATCTTTTGAATCTTTCTGTTAGAGACAGATTCCAAAATGTTTAGAGATAAGAATTTGAATGTTGAGGCACGGTAAAATTCAGTTGATAAAATCTCATTTTGTATTCAAGCAATTGTGTTAATAGAGGCGCACGGAGACACTGGAAAATGACGCATGTTAGATGATTCCTTTTGGTCTTGGACTTTAGTAAGGGAATCCTGACATTTCGTACTGACACCTTTTGTCTTATGAGAACCACTGGAAATCTTCCTTAATTTTAGTGCAATTATTCTTGAAAAATATCTAAGGAATCTCTCAGAATACGTTAGTAGCGAGAGTGTCATTTAGTGTCATAGGAAATAACTTTTAATAGAAAGCTAACGCGGCACAACTGAGTTAATATGCTTCTAAACTACGTAGTAATCAACACTCAGCTTTTCCTACTGTATGCCATAACTTAATTATTTACTCAGTAAAAATGATTTGTTTTCCCTTAAACAAACTCTAGTCAACTTCATAATTAAGAGTATTCTTAGTACTCAATTAATTTCACTAACCTTCATAGTTTGCTATTTCCAAAACATTAAAGTATTGTGAATTACTATTAACTTGGGTTCTATAATCTCTCCCATTTTGGATAGATAGCAAACCAAGTAGAAGGAGAAGTTAATTGAATAAGTAGTTAGAGATATCGAGGATACCTGAAAGTGATGTAAGACTCCCTTGTGTTGAGTGACTTCCCTTAGTCAACTTGAACTCCCCCATACTGAGTGAGTCTTCTTCAAGTAGCTCAGGTCCCCCATACTTAGAGGATTTCTCTTTACTTTGGGACTTCGTCTTACTTCAGCTTTGCTTCAAGGTTAGTCTCTTTTATTAGTTACTGCATAAGATATTTAGCTCATAGCAAAAACATACATACAATATATATATAAAGTTAAGAAGATCTTAACTTGAGGAGGAAACTTGTTGTTTTTATTAATATCAAAATTGACTTAGTCAATACATTATTTATCTCATGAACTAAGATTACAAACTGAAGTCCTATTATAAGTTTTTAAAAACAAACTACAAGGAATATTGCCTATAATACTTTTATTGAACAGAAGAATAAGAGCCAACAATCTTATCTTGGGTCTTTGGATGTTGCTGCTGAGGAGGCTTATGATGGAATGGTTGCTTTGGAAGAGATCCGTTATTAAGATTTTTCATTCAGAAAGTATCTTCAGCTACCTTCTTCCCCTTTACTATCTGACCTTGGATAAGTTACTCAAGGCAGGTATTGAAAGCATCGAGGGTAGCCCTGAAGCTCTCTTGTTGGCCGATTATCTACGGGGATATCTCTTGATCCAGTTACGCTTTGCCTTTAATGGTAAGAAAATCCTGATCATTAAGCTCACTGAGAAGAAGAAGATGACATCTAGAGAGGTGCCCTATCTGCTTAAAGCCGTAACACGTGAACTGTTGAAAACATTGAAGAAGGTCTCGGAAGTCCGTTACTGTCAATGCTATCTTCAGCTACGCTTTGATGTCTAGAACTTTGGGACCAATTGATGATATTCTTTTGGATGTATAATCAATATCCTTTGCATCCAGCTCGCATGGCTTCAGCAGAGTCTCAACTTTCTTCTGCATAATCTTCCACTTTAGTCTTGATGATGTTTAGCTTAGTGTGGATAGTCATGCAAATTTCAGGATAAAGCAATTCTGTCATAGGCAAACTTGGAGTCGGCATGTCTGGAAAAATCTTCCCCATTACAAGGAACTTCTACAAGGAGGAGACTTTCTCAGTGATATGATCATTGACCTCTCACTGGATGGTATCCATTTTGATGTGTAGAGCGTCAAGATTTACGACGGGAGCCTTATCCAACTTGGTAAAGATATTCTTCAGTAGCTTAACCATCTCATCCTGCTATTATCATGGATAAGCAAGAACTTTGACTGGGATTCTACCAACTTCGTGATATTGTGGCCAATATCCTTAGTTGCTAGAACCTCCTTGAAGACGTTCTCGATTTTATTATCGGTTAGTCTCTTTATTTTAGCCTGTTCCTTACCCAACTTATGGACTTGTGTTAATTGAGTATCCATTTTGGTACCCAAAAGACTCAGATGCTCAGTAGCAGCATCCACACTACCCTTTATCTTTCCTACAACAGCTTTAGCCATCGTAGTAGACATGGGGATAAAAGTGATTGCTGCCCCAAGCTAGGCTGCAGAATCCATTAAACCTGTGAGTATTAGGGCCATCTTATCAACCAAACTTTTGGTACTCTGTATCCTCTCAAACTCTTCAAAGTATTGAGATTCATTAGGCACACTTGTGTGCTATTCGAACTCAAGCAATTTTACCTTGGGCCTGGAAGATAAGTTTATCAACTCATGAGCCAGTAGCACTTCGCTTACTGCTCCATCTAACTCAGTGGTAGTCTTGAGCGTAGGGAATTTCTTCCTAGCTAACTCTCTAATTTTCTCCAAGAAAGATGCATCAGCCAAATCCTCACGGAGTGGCTCTTTGCTAGGTTCAGTTGCTTCACGGCTGTAAAATTTGCCTTAGCATTCTGACCACTTACTTTTCCCTACTGAGTGTAGTTCTTAGCATTGGGAACTTCCCTAACAAGAGGGGTAAAGTGGGTAGAAGATAGTTGTGAAAAAGAGGTTGGGGTAGAGGTATTGGAAAAAGTTTGTGGAGTTTTTGGTTGAGTAGAATAGAAGGTGTAATTTCTGTACAAGGAAGGGTTTGAGTTTGATGTTGCACTAAAGAAGGGTGAGAATGACTCAGGGAAATGAGTCATGGCTCTTTGCAGGTGAAGAAATATGGATAGGTGAGTTAGGTGTGTTGATAGGTGAAGAGGGGATTTGGATAGGAGAATTTACAGTGATTGGAGGAGGAGGAGAAATTTCAGTTGGTTTTTTAGAATTTACAAGAGTAGAAACTGAGGGATTAGAAGGATTTACAAGAGAAGAAGTGGTTTTAGGATTTACAGAAGAAGAGGGGTAAGAATTTTAGGAACCTCTTAGTTAGCTTTTTGACCCAAGGATGGGCCAGCTTGAGGTTACTCATGCTGAGTTGAGGATTTCTCAACATGAGTGAAAGTGGGTGTAGGGATGCTGGGTTCCTGAGAATCAGACTCCTTAAGAATAAGGGTAAGGGTTTCTCCAGAATCTTCATCGTTGCTCACCACCAACACATTGCGTTGTAGGGGCCAGTTGGTGGCAGGACACTTCTGCTGGGTGCCTTTGATTTTGGTAAAAACTTCTTGGACCTCAGTAGCAGCTTTAGGAGTCAGAGTGTCCTCTTATCCCAACTTCTTAGCCTTGCCCTACTCCTATGATTCCTCAGAAAACACTATTTTGTGCTTTCTTTGGCACAGGGACTCATTGGTCACAACCACATCTACAGTTTCCTTCGCCTGCTGCTCAGCATGGAGTTTGGCCTCTACTTCACATTGAGTGCGGGTTTTGGCCTTCATTTGCCTTCTTTGACGCTGGGGCTGAGCACGGGCCTTATTAGCTTTGGATTTAGTAGGACTTTTCTCCCTAGCCTTGGAGGAAGCAACCTTCTACTTGGGAGAGGAGGCAGTACTGACTTTCTCTAGGATGCTGGATATGGGAGTTTTGTCCGAGTCATTGCTATCATTGAAGTCTACCATGAAGCCATCTTCATCCTCCTTTAGGGTGTCCATAGGCACCACTATCAATACGCACTTTATCTTTCGCTTTTGCTGAGCTTTGTTGTACCTAACGTGCACCTAATTGTGAACCAGTCTGCTGAAGTGAGCCATCTCAAGTTTCTTCTTCACTAGCATCACTATTTCATTGGACTCCTGATAAGTGTATGATTACACTTATTATCATATTAGTTTTACACACTGAACACTATAGTTTAAGTCATTTTCATACTTCATATAAAATATTTCACGTGGTAGGTAGTTGTTTTTTTATACAAATGCAGATACTAAGTAAATCATGGGAGTAAAATGATTAAAAGTGGAATCCTATGGAAAAACGAGTAAAAAAGGTGCAAAAAGATGCGTGGAACATAAAGATTTGGTTTAGGATCAAAGTTATCAAAGATCGGTGAAGTTGTAAGGAGAATTCTAAAGAAAAATGCAATTCACGGTCATGACAATCATTCGCAGTCGTGACCTGTTCTTCTTCAGAATAGAATTCTACCAATCAAAGATTCATGATCGTGACTTAAATATCGCAATCGTGACTTGGACGGTTTTCTGATTTTATCTTCTTAACTACCAACCGCCAGATAAAAATGATCAACCGCCATCAACTACCAACGAAAAGACACTTATCAGAAGTCAACCAATCATGAAAAGGTGCCTATCCATTGTGGATTAGATTGAAGCATCTCAACCAATCACAATGAAGTGATGCAATCATTCACCAATGGGACTCTTCATTTGGATAGATGTAACCCCTCGAACTCTATAAATAGGGTGTGAGCACGGGATTTTGTACCAGCTCGCGCATTCAATGATGATGGCTTTTCGGGAAATTTATCCTCGAATCAAACAATTTTCGACCATCCGACGATCTTCATATGGGAATCCTCGTCAGACGTTTTAAATTATTTAACTAAATAAATAAAAAAAACATATA
>CATIWQ010867300.1:0-21368 GCA_949673415.1 Euphorbia schlechtendalii | reverse complement strand
TTTGCCATGCGGTCATTTTCACTAATAAAATTGACCAACATATGTAAAAATAAAAATGAACTGTTTTTATTTAAATTAACAACTTTAAATCGCCGATGTTTTAATTAGGCCACACGGGCTTCGCAAAATCAAATCGAACATGCGTGATATATCCCCTGTGCTAACCTTTGTGGATGCAGGTTAGATGTATGTTTAGGCTTTTACTTTTTCTTTCGGGTATTGTATTTTATTTTACGAAAAATGTAATTAATAGGGTAGCGGGCGGTTGCATCCCCCGATTTTTTTGAAAGCCTTGTAATTTTACTTTTCCGCATTTACTTTCCGCATTTACTTACTATTTTGTGGATGATTTATTTTTCTGCTTTATGGATGGTTTATATTTCGCAATACATGAACCATGCATTTAACTCAAAAAATGACCTAAGTGCGAATATGCACAATTAATAGAAAACGGTTTTCTGTAGATGTAATTTAATGTGATCCAATAAGAAATAAGCAACTTATCCCAGACCTGAATCTCTGTGTCTTAGTGGGCCGTCCCCTGGACGTTAAGCCTCACAGGACTCTAATTCTTAGAAAGAGCTAATCTAGATTGCGACTCCACACTAAGAGATGGTGGATTCGGGTTTGAACCGATCTTAAACGTTTTCGCCTTTTTTCTCTTTTTAACCTTTTTCTCCCGGGTCCCCGACCCAGTGCTTTCTCCTCCTCTTTTTCAAAACACCCCGGTGGACCGCGCCTATGATCCCGCGTGCTCTCGGCCCACCACTCGGTGTTGCCCGCTCACACAGAGCAACACATGAAATAACTTTTCTAAACCTAGTGCAAACGAATTAAGACAATTATATAAACCTGGACAACATAAATACTATGCTTAGTACGGGTCGCTCTCACAGAGCCACATTTAGCAAGTTACCATTCCAAAAATGTTGGCTCACTAAAAAGCGTTATATCACAGATTTAGTGATTATACATGATATTGTTACTACTCTTAAAATTAACTCCAACGCATATAACTTGATTAATATAAAAGACTTAACACGAAATATGTATTATGACACATAGCCATATCATAAACTTCAAAATAGAAAGTATAAGTAGAAAGCAAAGCAAAGTTGTAAGTGAAAGCTAAAGTTGATCAAACCATATCCACTCTTTAATGGGAGTCATCAATTCTCGCAATTCCTGCGTTTGCTTTTGAATTCGGTCTCGGCCCGTACCGAACCTTTTCTAGGATGCTATTCTTTACGTATATCGAATAAATGAATATTGAAGAACGAAAACTTTTATTGATAAGTGATTTGCAAGTACACTTATACAATAATCGCTCGAGAATATAGAGAAATCTAGTGACTGAAATAAGGATTCGAATCACTTAAACATTTTCTCAATAACACTTATGAACGTAGCGAATTCTTTATATATACACACACACTATATCTCTCTCATGGACTGTAATATTTTCCCTCTCCTTGATTGTAAGGTTTGGAGCCCTATTTATAGAGTTCGAAGGGTTGCGTTTATCCATACGAAGAGTCATGTCCATTGGTGAATGATTGTATCACTTCATTGTGATTGGTTGAGAAGCTTCAATCTAATCCACAATAGATAGGCACCTTTTCATGATTGGTTGATTTCTAATAGGTATCTATTCATTGATAGTTGATGGCGGTTGATCATCTTTATCTGGCGATTAGTAGCTAAGATGATTAAACTAGAGAACCGTCCAAGTCGCGATCGTGATATACAAGTCATGACCGTCAATCTTTGATTGGCATATTTTTGTTTTGAAGAAGAACAAGTCACGACCGTGAATGGTTATCGCGACTGTGAATTGCATTTTTCTTCAGAATTCTCCTTGTAACTTCATTGATATTTGACAACATCAATCCAAAGCCAAATCTTTAAGTTCCACGCATCTTTTTGCACCTTTTTCACTCTTTTTTCATAGAATTCCACTTTTGATCATTTTACTCCCAAGATTTACCTAGTATTTATCTTTGCATAAAACACAACTACATACCACGTGAAATCTTTTATATGAAATATAAAAATGACTTAAACTATAGTGTTTAGTGTATAAAATTAATATGATAATAAGTATAATTACACACTTATCAATGGGATAAATCTCATTCCATGTACAGCGGGTCAACCGTGCGGGCATAAATACCCGGCAGGTTGACCCGTAACTGCCACAAAGAAAGCCCTAGCGGGCTTGCCTTGTATCGCAAGCTGCAGCTTACACGCAAGTAGCGTAGCACTTGCGGCTTGTAACTCACTAGGGCTCGCAGGGCAGCTACGTAGGCCCCATTTTGAACAACCTTTGTTCGGTTTGGGGACCACTCGCAATAGGAAAAATACCTTGCTCACTTCGTGAAACCTTTTCCCTATCCTTTCATTATTTCTATTAATTATTAATTTGATTAAATCAATTAATAAATTTTCTCACTGATTTCTCAACTTATATTTTCGGTACAGATTCAGTCCACAGGTTCTTTACATGGTCCGATAAAGACCCAAAGTGTGTGACCTCATAGGATCCCAAAGTATAGAGCCACTAGAGTTTAACCTAAACTTGGCGTCCCATCCGGGAACCTTTAGGCTTAGTATTCCAGACCGTTATGGAACCCGATAGCTCTAGGTGATCAAATGGGCTTTCTAGTAAAGGTGTATGATTCCCCGATACTTGGAACGTCTCGTGCCTGTGAATTGATCTGGTTCTATAGTAGTAACCAATACAATACACTCCTTCCATCATGTCCAGTTTATCGAGCTCGGATTAAGTGTTAGCTCATGTAATAGCCGTAGCTATCCTGGAATTAGACTTGTTCATGAAGAACACCACTCAGTTGTTTTGTATTTTGATCAATTACAAACCCATTCCATCAATTGTATACTTTGATCAGAGGTTTATGAGTGTGTCACTTCAACAAGGGGCCTTAAAGTACATCTCCATTATATTACTATATCATGAGTGATGGATCCCATCTTAACTACACAGCTTGCCAACATGTGATAATAGATATACCCGTAATCACCCGTATCATCCTAATCGCTAGGGTATGAGTAAGTATAACCCAAAGTATAGCAACTACTACATAAGATAAACGATATCTCAGGTCTAAGGATACTCGTACTGCTACTGCAATAAGACATGACACCAACACATAGATATAGTTATTTCCATGTGTGTGTGTTATGGCGATCTCAAATGTATTACCCGAATACATTCATGTGTTAACTCAAGGTACCACCTTTAGCTCGTGAGATTGGCTTCTTGGAACTAATCCAAGGAATAAGCCTACACATGCTAGTCTATTCACTCCATTGATGTCTAGTCTCAATGAAACTATGACTAGGGATTTTTAGACTATTCATAATAATACGTATGTGCATTTCTCACTCCACATAGCTCCCACTATGTCCTTGCACTTTTAAGCTATGAATTAGTCACGAACTTTGTTTTATCAATGCGTATATACATTGTTAAACATATACGATACCAATGAGATACAATAAATAGAAAGCACTGATAAGTAATAAAGACGCCTTTGATTATTATTAATAATTCGAAACTGTTTATACATTATAGCTAATAAAGGCATATCACCCTAATTGCCTATAGGGCATACATCATGTCTAACAATCTCCCACTTACACTATAGCCAATTGGCCATGTGCTTCATACCATACTTGTTAGCATGCTGGTCATGCTTAACCTGAGTCAATGGGTTGGTTAGCACATTTGCTAGACTCTGATCCGTTGGGATGTATTCTAAACTTATATCTTTTCTAGCTACCATCTCTTTTACGAGATGGTACTTTCTGAGTATATGTTCATTTCTGTGATGAGATCGTGGTTCCTTTGCTTGAGCAATAGCCCCATTATTATCGCAATAAACCGCTTTCGAATTTATAATACTGAACATCACACCGAGATCACCAATAAATCTCTTAAGCCATACGGCTTGCTTAGGTTCTTCTGAGGTAGTGAAATACTCAGATTCTGTGGTTGTAACGGTAGTCGTATCCTATTTGAAACTCTTCCAAACAATTGCCCCTCCATTAAACATAAACACATAACCTGACTGAGACTTATAATCATCCCTGTTAGATTGAAAACTCGCATCGATGTATCCCTTTAAAGTGAGATCACCTTCTCCATATACTAAAAACATATCCTTAGTCTTGCGTAAGTACTTGAGGATAGTTTTAATGGCCATCCAGTGCTTCTCACCTGGGTCGGATTGAAATCTACTCATGACGCTCAATGCATGTGAGACTTCAGGTCGAGTGCATACCATAGCATACATGATGGACCCTACCTCTAAGGCATAGGGTATTCCATTCATGTGCAGTCTTTCTTCTTGTATTCTCGAACACTTAGATTTAAAAAGGTTAATCCTGTGAGACATTAGGAGATAACCCTTTCTTGAATGCTCAAGGTTAAATCTAGCCAAAACCTTGTCTATGTATGTACTTTGTGAAAAACCTAGAAGCCTTTTGGATCTATCTTAGTAAATTTTAATACCAAGTATAAAAGCTGCTTCTCCAAGGTCTTTCATGGAGAACTTCTTTGACAACCACGTCTTAACTATCTGAAGAAAAGGAATATCGTTTCCTATTAATAATATTTCATCGACATATTATTCAGGGAAAACGATCACACTCCCACTAGCCTTTTTATATACATAGGGCTCATTAGTGTTCGATACAAAATCGATTTCTTAGATTGTCTTATCGAACCTAATATTACAACTTCTTGATGTTGGCTTAAGTCCATAACTGGACTTCTGCAACCTGCATACCTTAGAGCTATCCTTAGATACGAAACCCTCGGGTTATGTCATAAACACATCCCTATACAGATTCTCGTTAAGGAATGTTATCTTCACATCCATCTGTCAAATCTCATAATCGTAATGAGCGACGATGGCAAGGAGTATCCTGATAGACTTCAGCATGGCCATTGGTGAAAAGGTTTCATCATAGTCAATGCCTTCTTTTTTACTGTCCCCTTTTGCAACTAGCCTTGCTTTATAGGTAACTATGTTACCGTCCATGTCAGTTTTCTTCTTGAAAACCCACTTGCATCCAATGGGCTTAATCCCACTTGGAGCATCAACCAAGTTCCAGACTTGATTTTCGTACATGGAGTCCATCTCCAATCTCATGGTTGAAAGCCATTTATCAGATTCTAAGCCTTCCATTGCTTCCTTGTAATCCTTGGGCTCATCATCTTCCAAAAGGAAGAGATGTTTATCATCAGCATTGACAAACCCATATCGCTTGGGAGTAATTGGATCCTGACCTAACCTACGCAATATCGGTGTTATAATAGGTTGTTCTATGCTTACACTATCTTGTGTAACATGTGTAGGTATAATTAGTTGACTGTCTATTTGATCTACTTGATTGCCTAACTTAAGAATGCTCCCACTAGATTTCGCAAGTAAATTCACGTTCTTGAGGAATTGACCATTTTTAGAAACAAGGACTTTCTGTACCTTGGGATCATAAAAGGCCCTATAGTCTCCTTAGGGTAACCTACAAACAAACATCTATCAAACTTAGCATCTAGCTTATCTGAACTTGTCCTTTTAACATATGCGAAACATCCCCAAACTCTCAAGTTAGAAAGAGCGGGTTTCTTACCATACTATGAGCGAGCGACACGGAGCGGTGGGCCTAGAGCATGCGGAGATGAGAGGCACGGTCCACCGGGGTGTTTGAAAAAGAGGTGCATCGGGTCGTGGGACCTGGGAAAAGGTTAAAAGAGAAGATGAAAATAATTTTAGATCGGTTCGAACCCGAATCCACCGTCTCTTAGTGTGGAGTCGCCACCTGAATTAGCTCTTTCTAGGAATTAGAGTCCTACGAGGCATAACATCTGGGGGACGGCCCACTAAGACATAGAGATTCAGGTTTGGGATAAGTTGCTTATTTCTCATTAGATCACATTATATTACATCTACAGAAAACTGTATTCTCATAACTGTGCACATTCACGCTTAGGTCATTTTTTATTTTAAATGCATGATTCATGTATGACGAAAATAATAAACCATTCACAAGGCGAAACAATAAATAATCTACAAAGCAGTAAGTAAATGCGAAAAATAAAGATTACAAGGCTTCAAAAATCAAGGGATGCAACCGCCCGCTAACCTATTAATTACATTTCCCAAAAAAAATGAAATTGTGATACCCGAAGGAAAATTAAAATCCTAAACATACATCTAATCCTAATCTACCTGCATCCACAAATGTTAGCACGGGGGATATCACATATATGTTCGATTTTGAATTTAGCGATGCCCATGTGGCCTAAAAATCTCAATTGCTATAATTTGTTTGTTATTTATTAAAATAGTTTGTTTTATTAGCATGTTGGTTGCTCATTTTAATTTATGAAATTGCTCGCATGGTATATTGGTGAGGGCTGTTATCCGGAAATATGTTTTATTTCCTTCGTGTAACATACATCTCCTTTTAATAAAGAAAAATAGATGAAGAAGAATTACAATCGATCGTTCTAGGAACTCAGAGAAAGCAGAAGGACACCGAAAGCACGAAAATTGCAGTTCTAGAAACTCAGAGGCTTACCCTTACGGAATGAATCCACTTCGAAGATATCCAATCGACCATTGAAAATCCTCCTCGTCTTTTAGTTTAGGTAAAATTTGTTGTGAAAGTCCAAAAAGTTCATTTATTTCTTGGAAATTGAAGTAGTTCTAAAAGCTATATTTTGTCTGTAAATTTTTCCCCAGCTCTTGATTATCGAAAAAGACCTGACTATTTATAGGATAAATCTCAAAAATCCCAAAAAAGGTATGTTTTTCCGGCGAGGGACTCGTCGGAAAAAAGTTCAGCGAGGCCCCTCGCCATGTCTTTGGCGAGGCTCGCCTCGCCAAAGCCCATTTCATGGCAAGGCTTACCTTAGACCTGGGATTTAGCCTCCCTTGGGTTTCTATTTCTGAATTTTTTATTATTATTTTTTTTATATTTTTGTATTTTTTTAATTAATTTCTTAATAAAATTAAATAACGTCCTTTTGAATTTAGAGGCGAGGAGGATTCCTATTCGGATACATCTGGATACTCGAAAATTGTGTGACTCAAGGATAAAATCTTGAAAAGCCGTCATCATTGAACGCGTGAGCTGGTACAAAATCCAGTTCTCACAGCTGCCCCTCGTGTGATCTTTGTTGGTCAAACAGCTAGTGTTATCAAACGAAATGAGCATAGGGATAGAGCATACCTGGCTAGTGTCGTTGGTGACTTCTTGTTCCCAATTGGTGATAAAATAGGCCTTCCTTTGTGGCGCTGTGTATTCGTATGGTTGTCCATTTCTTTCTTCGAAATCCTTTAGGTACTTGGTACCCCTTATGGGCGGGTGTACCGTTTCTTTCTACGACGTCCCCATTATTGTCGGCATTCATTTTTCTTCGGTTGCAATTATTGTGTACCTCTTGGAATGATTGGACATAGGTGTCTGAATTCGTTTCAAAGGCGATCTTGAATTTCCTTGGTAGGATGTTAACTTGTTCTCTGTGGCAAATCAAGAAAATAATGTTAATAAATATTTCATGATGAATGTTTTAATTATTTGATTGAGTTTATGCAGAGCAATTTTTTCCCCTTCAATCAAAAATTAAAACATTGAGGAATAAATGAATTAAATGAGTTTGAGGAATGTTGGGGATATCCCTGCATCGTTCCGTAGTGTTAGGAGGCTCCCATTGTAAAATAATAAAATAGATAGGTGGGCCCACTTATTTTCTTTATAAATAGGGCTCCCCCTTCTTTATTCCTTTACTTTTTATAATCTTCCTTTCTCTCTAAGCACTCTAGCTCTCCATTCTCTCTAGCAAACATGTTGTCGAAGGTCGCTAGCAGGGCACTCCACTTCACCTCTAGCCTCACTCCTCAGTCTACTGATGATCCTGGTGTATTTTCTGTCGATATTGACACCACATACTGTTTGGCATCGAGTGACACTATGCTGGGGTTTACAGTTACTTCCCCCAACGTTGGATCCTGATTTTCCAGCTCAGCCTCACCTTTCCCTGATCGAGGTGCTTAGGAACTAGATTGGAATTAACCCTTAAACCATGTCATGGAATTTTAGCCTAGAAGAAAAAAAAATTTAAGTCCGCCAAAAATTTTTCTGGTGGAAACCAAGAAAATCCGGTGAGGGCCTGACCCTCGCCAGAGATGCCTGGCGCGGCCCCAAGGGCTCGCTGGATTTTTCCAACTATGCCTCTCGGGGCCCCGGTCGCTCCTCTATGTAATTATTGTACATTTTTATTTTTTATTATTTATTTATTTTTAGATGAAAAAGAGATTGTAAAATAATTAAAGCTCGGAGTCCAAACGTCTTTTGGATCCGAAAAAATTTTGAAGAAAATATTTATCCCAAAGACAATAAAACTCGGGTTATAAATTTATTTTAGACCCGAGAATATCTGAGGACTTTTTTTTAGAAACGTAAGAAGAAGAATTATTTGAAAATAATCAAGATTTAAGATCCAAATGTGTTTTGGATTTAAATTATTCAAAAGAAATTGAAAGAAAATATTTTTTGTGTTTTCTTGTAGCTTTTTGCGTTTAATAGAAAAAAAGTATTTTTAGATTTGTTTTGCAGTCCCCCACACATCATCCTACTAGTGGGTATTCTACCATCCAGGCATGGTATTGCCACGCTTCTTCTCAGCCTGAGCTTGTTCAGGCTATCGAGGCCACCGATTTCTATTTTCTGGCCCGATCCTTACGGCCTCATTATTACCGTATGTGATGTCAATTGCGCTTACTTAGAGGTGGTGCGATATTTCGTACACCTTCCATCTTTCGATTGGGGAGGTTACCAACACTCCTTCCGATATCGTGGCGATCACTTGTCTATCTTGGACTGGTGTCATGATCCGGTTTGACTCCTTCTTGGAGCGGTTCTTCAAGGCTCCCACCGCTTGCCGTCGCTTCAGAGACCTACTCATTGGTTGATCCTAGAGGCCGAGCCTTGAGTTATAGTGTGTTGCTTGATTACTGAATGTGTCGACAGTCTATTTCCGAGGCCGAGGTTCCATAGTTTGTCCGTTCATTTCGACAACCTTATTGAGTGTGACATTCTTCCCGGTCTCGAACAGTGAGATCAACTATGGGTTGATTGAGCCACTAGCGGACTTGGATGGAGTTAGTGGCCTTAACTAGCCATGGGCGATCTTGGCGTAGACTTATATTACCCTTGACTTGGTTGTTCGGGGTCGTTTGTGGGCACTGCATTGCTGCCTCATGGTTCTTCAAGTATTACTTACATAATTTGTGATTTGTGTATGTCAGTTTTTTATTGATTAACCTTAATGAACCCCTTTATTTTGTAGGCATGGGCCTTCTTTTATCAGATCCTCCCTGCCCTGCAGTTTGCCGATACTTCGGAGGGTGCTCCGTGTATGGCCTGGATTTGCCTGTCTTTCGAGGGAGATGCTTTGGGTTCTGCTGATTACCATTAGTATCTTTGTAGATTGACTCTTGAGCAGGTGATGGATCTCGTTTCAATGGATATGATCACCTTTTTGTCTTTAAATTTATTCTAACTTTATTGTTCTTTCTTTTTAGGTGGAGCGTAACCCGTGGCGAGGTCTCTCGAGTTATCTTATGGTGAAGGAGAGACGGTGAGATGTGGACCGCCATCGCTTCATCCTTGAGGGGTCCAGGACCTACGAGTGGTACCTTGGTGAGCGTATCTAGCTCTAGTAGACTAAGCTAGTGTCTGATAGGCGCATTCCACCTATGCCTCCCATCAGACTATTTTGGGCGCACTTGGTGATTACTAATCCCGAGGAGCGGTAGGGGGGCATGGCGTAAGACTCTCAAGATAGTATGGTAACTATGAGGCCTTCATTTGGGAGAGGTTGCTCCAACTTCACCCGTTGACTCAGCCCGAGGAGGGGTAACCCTTTGCTCAAGTTAGGGGTCAGAGAGCTGATGGTGGTTCTGGTGCGGGTGCTAGCGGCACAAGTGTGGGATGCCGGGTATGAAATGTGTTAACTATTTTATCCATGTTGATCCTGTTTCTAACTGCTTATCTATCTTCATAGGAATTTATCTGGAAGAGGGTTCTCATGCCTAATTTGCATACTATAGCCGGGGGGGGAGAGCTCATCTTCCTCAAGCGTTGTTGAAGGGAGATTCGTGATTCCCCTTGACTCCACTTTCTACTTGATGGGTTCCATGGGGACCTCGCGAAAGGTGCCTCTTCCCTCGAGCTACCACACGTTGGCCTACGATCCTTCCGACACTACTCACATGAGTTTTAGATCGCAAGTGATCTTTGGGGATGTCTTAATGTTCGTTAACTCACTCCTTTCCTTTTGCAAGTCGTACGTGAGGAGATGGATAGGGTGGCCTGACATTCCTTTGCACTAAGGGACCTGATGCTTTCAAAGGACGGGATTACACGGGTATATTATTTTTCTCGACCTGTCATATGCGATGCATGAAATGTCATGTTTTTATGTACATGGATATGATTTTTGTGACATGTTTTATGACTATAGGATATGGTGGTGAGGAGCGAGGAGTTCGAGCGACGCTACCAGGAGCTCGACGGTCGCTTTCAGTTACTGGATATTAACCATCAGGGTCTAGATGCTCATTATCATGGCCTTGAGGTTAGTCACCGGGAGTTGGAATCTGTTATCAGGGTTTGGAAGCTTGATACTAGAGTTTGGGGCTAGTCACCAGAGTTTGGAGGCTCAGTATCAAGAGTTGTTGAGGTAGAATGCCACAGTAGAGCAGGCTCGAGTAGAAGCGCGGGCTTCCACCTTAGACCTTCACCAGCCTCTTACGTTTGATCTTGATTCCCTACTTGATGACCCAGATGTTGGGCCGCTCCTCTCTCCAGAATGGGACATCGGTTTTCTTCACGCTCCCCAGCCTCCTCCTGTATCCGGTTTAGCGGATGGTGGTCCCAAGAGACTAGGTCTTGAGGATTTCGAGATATCCACCATGATGCCCCGAGATCCGGTGGGTGGAGATAACAAGTAGGCAGCATATGCTTAGGATTTCCCTTTTAGCTTTAGTTTTAGATTCCTCTTTTTTTCGAACCGGACTTTTTAGATAGCTCTGCTTTATAGAATCTTAAAGAAAACTTCTGATTTATGAAAGGCAAGGGGATTTTGGCCGTGGCGTGCCGAGTTCTCACATGTGGTGTTTTATTTCATGAATATGCTTACTAGTTTGTGAATGTTTTTTTCGTATATGTATAAATGAATTTTAATGCTAATGTAGATGGTCAATGTGTGTAGGCAACACTGGTCTTGAGGGATTTTCTTTAGCTCCTTTCCTTTCTGATGTCAACCCATAACTAGCGTCTTAGGGCCTTTCTCTACACCGTTTGTGGAGCTGATTGGCAAAGGATTGAGAGCTTTGGTTTGTGGGGTCTTCAATACCTTGCTTCCAAGCTTGTGAATATGGCTTTCATTCGCACTGCTTTGAAGTTCTGGGATCCTTCCACTCATGTTTTTCATTTCACCAACTTCGAGCTTTGCCCCTTGGTCGAGGAGTTTCATGCTATCCTGGGGCTCCCTTTTCCGAAGGAGTCGACGCCAATATCAACCGTGAGACTTTCCTATGCCTTTCCTTCTTTCCAAGTTGGGGTGAAGATAATCTGAAGGGTTTATGGAACCTGGAGTCCAGTGGGCACTTCTTGTTAGCTCCCCCTAATGTTGGTGGCTTCCGGGTTGAAGCTGTCCTTAGCTGGTGTGAGACTACAGCTAGCACTCATCTAGCATGGCCTTCGATGGTGAATGTACTTCTTCTGGCGGAGTTCATTTGTGGGGTTGGAGCGATAGCCCCTTTCCGATTGCTGTCTATCATTGACCCACTCTCCACAGGCCTTTCTCCTGGAGCTTTAGCCTTGGCTGAGAGTCTGGTTCACTTAGATGCTGCTTCGATGAATTTGGACTTAGCAGGAGACCATTTTGCTTTGCTTGAGGTAATTCTCTTTCCTTACCACTTTCTTTCATGATTTTCATTGTTTGTTTAAACAAATGAATTAATGTAAGTATGGCTATTGGAGAAGCTTCGCTTGACTGCTGATCCACGCTTAGGGAAGGCCTGGTACCTCCCTTCGTATTATAATCCTGGAGACTTCACTAGGAAGGATCATCATTCGCTGAGTGAAGGAGCTTAGGTCAAGATTCTAGGCTCCTACCAAGATTTTGAGATTTGTTGGCTTAGCCCTTAGTTGGAGATTCCGTTCGTGGTTACTAACATCCATGATTCTGGTGTTTTGTTAATGGGGTTATTTGGCATTATGTTCTATTCCCCTTCTCGTCTGTGCAGGCAGTACGGGCGTCAGTAACAGGTCCCTCAGTCTCTATGCTTGACCCGTTTCCACGACTTCGGTCCTAACACACCTGATGCGATACGGAGGCTTTGGGTACACGCTCAAGTTGTTATAATGGATTACACTACCCCGGAGACCACAGATACTGACGAATTCTACCGTGGGTGGCTTGGTGAGATCAAGGTTCTCCCCGATGCTGATCAGCACTTTATGGTGTCTCGTGAGTGAGAGAGGGATGAAGATGGTTTGGACCCCCTTCTTCATACTTCGAGGAAGCATGCACAGTGGAATGACTGGCACCCTTAGATCTTATTCGTTTTTGCCATTTGTTTTCTGGACTTTGTTTTTGGCTTATTTTTGGATTGTTTTTGACATTATGAAATTTTGTCAAACTTTATTTTATTTACTTGCGATATTCTGTATGCACACATTCATATAAACATAAACATAAATCCTTGCAAACATAACACATTTCATTGAACGGCTTTAAAAAAAGGGTACAAGTTTTCCAATGATTTGAGTCTTGCCGCCAATTAACCTAGAACAGGTTTTCTAACTCACGGTCCCTCTATTCCTCACCATGTCCTAATTTTTGCCTGAGCCGCCCTTTATGGGTTTTCAACTCAGTAGACATTTCTAGCTTTTATACAAGAATGGTCCTGATTGTTGCCCAGGTAGCAAAGTGCCATCTGGCTGACTGGTTTTTCTCTCTTTTTTGGTGTACCACTTTTGTAAATTTTACTTCTTTTTTTACAAGTGGTAGCGTTTGAGCTTGTCTTGATTGATTGGATTGACGAATTCATTTCCATCCATGTCCATGATCTTGGCGGCTCCTTTGCTCAAGATCTTCTTAATGAGATGAGGACCTTCCCAGTTTGGGTGAAACTTTCCCCGTTGATCTACATTTGAGGGTCGCATTTGTTTCAGAACCAAGTCTCCTACTTTTAACGGTTGGCTTCTGGCTCTAACCCGACTATTGTATGCCCTAGCCATGCATTGTTGGTATATCTGCAAATGATCCAATGCCTTTAGCCGCTATTCGTCAATCATGTTCAACTGTTCAAATCTGGCCTTTGCCCATTCTGACTCCTCTAACCTCGCCTCAATGCTACTCGAAGCGATTTCACTTCCATTTCCACTAGTAAAACTGCTTCCATCTCATATACTAACGAGAAAGGGGTTTGATTGGTGGGAGTTTTGACTCTCGTTCTATATCCCCATAATGTGAATGGCAACTTATCAGCCAAGTCCCTGTAGGTAATGACCATCTTGCTAAAGATTTTATTTATCGCCTAATTGGCTGCCTCTACTGCCCCATTAGCTTGTGGCCTGTATGGTGATGATTGGTGGTGCTTGATCCCATATTTCCTCATTAGGTTTGATGTGGCTCCTTGGAATTGAACCCCATTATCTGATACGATGTGATGTGGGATGCCATATAGGGCGAATATATGCTTTTCTATGAACTTGGCCATCTTCTTAGCGATGATGTTGGTGTATTATTCGGTTTTCACCCATTTTGAAAAGTAATCGACTACTTCTATAATGAAGCGATGTCTATTAGTCAAGTTTGGCAGAATCTCGCCAATAACGTCGATGCCCCACTCTGAGAATGGCCAAGGAGCAGATAAGCTATGGAGTTCAGATGGGGGTAGATAACTGATATCACCGTAAATCTAGCACTCATGGCACTTTCGTACTTTCGATATGCAGTCTGTGACCATTGTTGGCCAATAATACCCTTGGTGTTGTATTTTCTTAGCCAGTGCTATCCCATTCATGTGCGGACCACAAGGCAAGGAGTAGATAAGCTATGGAGTTCAGATGGGGGTAGATAACTAATGTCACCGTAAATCTGGCACTCATGGCACTTTCGTACTTCTGATATGCAGTCTATGACCATTGTTGGCCAATAATACCCTTGGCATTGTATTTTCCTAGCCAGTGCTATCCCATTCATGTGCGGACCATAATCCCCCGCATGCATTTGTCTCATTATCAATAGTGCCTCTTGTTTTGTGAGACATCTCAATAGCATCCCTTTTGATTATCGTTTGAACAAATCCCCTTCTACTAGATGGAACTGAGTCGCTAGCCGCAGTAATGAGGTTCTTTCAGAGTTTGTTACGCCTTCTGGGTATTCCCGATCTGTAAAAATTTGACGATGTCGAAGGACCAATTCTCGATAGCTTGTTGATCCTCTATCTCCACTAGGTGACAGTAGAAGGGTTCTTTGGCCGTTTATAGTATAACGAGTTTGATTGACTGAGTTATAAGGCCCTCCCACATTGAGGCTAATGTAGTGAGTGCATCTGCCATTTGGTTTTCATCCCTAGGTACGTGTTTGAAGATGCATTTGGAAAATTTTTGTGAGATTTTCCATACGGCTTCCAAGTAGGGATGAAGTGATTCTTCTATTATTTGCCAATCGCCAGTCACTTGTTTTATAACTAGAGCTGAGTCTCTAACCACCGATACTTCTCTTGCCCGTGCCTTTCGAAGTGCCTCTAAACCAAACAGGCAAGCCTCATATTCTGCTCCATTGTTTGTTACTGGGAATTCCAATCTTTTGGAAAGGGGTATAACTTTGTTTTGCGATGTTATCAATGCAACCCCTAGGCCGGCTCCATTTCTGTTCATTGCACCGTCGAAGAACATTTTCCACTCTGCACCTACGTCCTCTATCAATGCTAGTTGTTCATTTGGAAATTCTAGATTTTCAACGTAATCAGAGTCCAAGGGTTGATTTGCCAAAAATTCAG
This sequence comes from Euphorbia schlechtendalii, assembly GCA_949673415.1. Taxonomy (NCBI): domain Eukaryota; kingdom Viridiplantae; phylum Streptophyta; class Magnoliopsida; order Malpighiales; family Euphorbiaceae; genus Euphorbia; species Euphorbia schlechtendalii. The sequence continues at coordinate 6,255 of CATIWQ010867300.1, read as the reverse complement.
CGACAGCTCATCCCTCAATGACTTTTTTGGTCACATATTCGATGTCGAATTCAGATAATAGCAATAATCATCGTGAGAGCTTTCCAGCTAGTGTTGGTGACTGGCATAAGTTCTTCATCGAGTCTATCTTCGCAATGGCTTTTATATGATAAGATTGGAAGTAATGTCGTAGCTTCTTTGACAACCAAACCATTGTTGTGCATATTTTCTCCACCAAGGTGTAACGTGACTCATACTCGAGTAATTTTTTTCTCAAGTAGTAGACTGTATGTTCACTTCTATCTTCATGTTCTTGCACAAGCATTTCTCCAACTGATGATTCCTCAATTGCTAAGTATAAGATCAGGGCTTTCCAAGCTCTGGTGGGTGGAGGATGGGTGGGCTTAACAAGTATTGTTTGATTTTGTCAAACGCTACCTGGCACTATTCGTTCTAAACTAATGGTTGGTCCTTTCGTAGTAATTTGAAAATTGGCTCACAGATGGTGGTGAGTCTGGTGATAAACCTACTTACATACTGTAGAGACCCCAGGATAGACCGGACTTCTTTCTCAATTTTCGGCGCGGGCATATCCCTAATGGCTTTGCTTTTGTCAAGATCCATCTCAATTCCTTTTCAGCTGACTATATGCCCTAAGAGTTACCCTGATGTGACCCAAAACAAGCACTTTTCGGGTTCAAGCGGAGATTGTATTTCTTGATTCTGGTGAGAAACTTGTCTAGGATAGCTGGATGTTCTTCCTTGGTGTTGGACTTCACAAGCATGTCATCAACTTAAACTTCCACTTCCTTATGGATCATATCATGGAGGAGGGTTGTGACGGCCCGCCGATATGTTGCGCCAGTGTTTTTCAAACCAAACAGCATTACCTTATAGTAGTATATGCCTCATTCAGTGATGAATGCTGTCTTGATCTTATCAGTTATTGCCATCAGTATCTGGTTATAGCCTGAGAAGCCATCCATGAAGGAATAAATAGCTACCCTTGCTGCACTGTCGACTAGTACATCGATGTAGGGTAAGGGGAAATCATCCTTTGGGGAGGCTTTGTTCAGATCCCTGAAATCCACACAGACTCTGAGCTTGCCATCTTTCTTTGCTACTGGGACTATGTTGGCTAGCCACGTCGGGTATTCAACCACTTTTAAGAATTTAGCTTCAATCTGCTTTGCTAATTCAGCCTTGACCTTTTCTGCCCATTCAGGCCTTAAGCGATGTAGTTTCTGTTTTACCAGCTTGATCCGAAAGGTCAATTGGGATGTGATACTCTGCTATTTACCTGTCTACTCCGGGCATGTCTTCGTATGACCAAGAAAACGCTGCCACGTGACGTTTAAGTACATTTGTGATCTCTCCTTTTTCTTCAGGAGTCCAATCATTGGAAATTGTCACCATTTTTCGTGACTCGTTTGTACCTAAGTTAATTTCGTTTAATGATTTATCATGAATGTTAAAGATGTTATGCGTATGATCATATGAATGCATGGTGCCGTTAGGCAGAACATCAAACAAGTAAGAAAAATTGTCGTACTTCATTGAATGAGCTTCATAGGCAAAATTGTCAAAAACATCAGAAATATTCATTATTACATCCTCAGTTTCCTCCTCCACAGGCGGAGGGGCTTCAATTGTGGTAGCAGCAGGTGCGTCGGTGTTAGGTTCTACCTCGAGAGTGGTTTGTACCACCTTTTTAGTGAGGAGCTTGATAGTGCCTGGTAGATCTTGGTCCCATGCACCGCCTTTCTTCATTAACTCATTAACTGCCTTAGTGAAAGCTGCCATCGCATCTTCTAGTACTCCGCCTTTTTCATATCCCTCAGTCGGGGTTATTGCCAGGATCGGTTTCTCTTCTAGTTCAGCCTCAACAGGGGACTCAATCAGCTTACCGATCATGAAGTCAAACACATCATTGAATATTTCAAGTCCCCCCATTTAGGATTGTTGATTCCGGCTCTCCCAGATATGCCTTAATGCCTTCCGCATCGCAGACTCGTACCATGTTACAGAACATGGGCCATTTATGCTTATACATTTTCATGCTCGACTTGAAACCCAGACCCAATCCAAGTGTGACAAGAATAGGATCGATGGCCCTGATAATCCCCTGATGATATTTCCTAAGCCTTTTCCAGGGATGAAACCTTGCTTCTTCATTTGAGCTCTAAGGCTTCTAGGGAAAAAACGATATCCCTTTGGGGTTCTGCACCCCTTCTTCTTTTCTTCAGTGGCCATCACCACCCTCAGTCCTTGCATTATTCTTTCTTCAAATGCAGCGACTACCATCATTGATTCCTCATCAGCCTCGATCATCATCGGCCTCCCTTTGTGGATAAGTTTTATCTTCTAATGTAGAGTGGAAGGGACTGCCCCTATCACGTGGATCCATGCCTTCCTAGAAGCAGCAAGTAAGTTACTAGAATATCCAGCATAGTGAACTTCACATTGGAGGTCACTTCTCCAGTGGTGACCTCTGCTTCAAAAGTGCCTACCACCCCTCTCTTCAAATCGTCATAGGCTCAGATCACTGTATTGGATTTGGCAAGCATATCCTCCCTTAGCCCTAGAAAAGATAGGACCTTAAGAGGATAGAGATTGAGGCCCAAGCCATCATCGACCATCACGCATGGCATTGCTCGGTCAAAAAATCTGAACATTGATGAATAGGGCTCGATTGTGCAACCCTAGCTCCTGTGGTAGCTCTGAATGATAAAAAGTTATAGAGGGCATTTGGGGGGGTGATTCCTTCCCCAATTGCAGCACATATCTCAATCACCGAGGTTGTGGGCGTAGCAGGCATTTCCATCAACCTCTTCATCAAGCCCATTTTGTACTTCTAGGATGTCTCGAGCAGCCTCCAGATATTGTATTTGGCCTGAGTCCCTTTCAACTGATTTACCAAGGGATCTATATCTAGCATGTCTTCATCCACCTTTGGGGGTAGGGTTGGCTCGGGCTATTCCGTTGCTGTTTCCTCTGGTTTAGAGTCATTGAGCTACGCAGTCTCATCCCTTTTCAAAACTCTACCACTTCGAGTAACCCTTAGTACTCCATTCTCAATCACTCTCGTTTCCTTAGAATTGACCCAAGGGTACTGGTCATATCCATCCTCTGCTTGGCTGCGTCGCCCCTTCAACTTGTAAGAATCTAAGTTTATAGACTTCTTCCCATCAGAGATGATCTCTCCCTCAGCCGAGGTTACTTCTTCGAGTTTCCTTTTCCTTCTCAACTTAGGGACATATGCATCGAGATCAATGGGCACCCTCACTAGTGCTTTCCCTGATTCCACCTTCATTTTATCTTCTTGTGGTTCACCTCCATCTATGGAGAACACTTCTACCAATGGATCTTCCCCCATGTCTTCACTCTCATCGGACACTAGGTTAACCACCGGGTTGGACCGAGATAACATCGCTAGCACAGAACTGGTGGGTATTCCCGTTCCCACTACATGGACTTTATGGTGTCTAAATGTGAACTCCCTGTCGAGGTGATGAGCATGGTATGATAACTCATCAAAATCTAGTATAGTTAACCTCGCCAGATGGTAGTGGTACCATTTTCGGGATCCCCCTACTATCAACTGTACTGTAGAAGGCTCAGATGGTCTCGGTACCAACACTAAATAGATAAACACATCCACCTCTTTACTTAGCCGATGAGTGATTCTCCTTCCCTCTGTACACAAGCGAGTAGATCTCGCATGGTTTATTTCAGAGGTTCTAGAAATACAAACACCGTCTGGAACTCTACTGAGATGTAGTTCCAATTGCTCTTGGTCTCAACCGACTACATTTCATACCACTAACTTGCTACTCCTGCTAGTGAGCATGGAAACAATGTAGCTATCATATTTTGAGATAAGCCTTGTGCTCGACACATGATATAAAATTTGGACAAGTGAGAAGACAGTGCTTCATTCCCGTTAAAAACTGATATTCCGGCCAAGCTAAAACTAGCCCTCGAGACTTCTTCCCGTTCTCTAATCACCCGATTGCTTGACTCAGATTCAAGCATCTCCATCACATCGTTTGAGTCCATCCCCGACTCAATCGCCATCACATACTCCTCTCCCTTGCTGTCCGGTGCTTCTCCTGACAGTTCCCTCCCTACGCCAAGCGGCTTAGGTTTCTAGCAGGTAAATACCGGCATGCCAGCAAGGTTGATCTCAACAGCTTTAATCTTACCCCCGCACCCTCGACGGTTTGACTCTTCCTCTAGCATCTTAAAAATCTGATTAGGATCGCTTCCCGACCCAACCATCATCACAAATTCTCCAAGCCCTTCAGATAGGCACCTCAAGACCTTCTGCTCTTCTAGCCCAGAGTTAACCAATCCTACCCTTAACTCAAAATTTGGCAGAGGGTTATTCTTCGTGCTTGGCTTCAGTGCAAGCTCATGGATGACCTTATCAGCCACCAGTTTTTGAATAGCTTCAAGCAGCTCACTGCAGTTATTTGTGAGATGTCCCATGGCCACATGATAATGTCAGTAATTGTTCTTCTCTTCCAGCTTGGGAGGGACATGCTTCTTTAAGCTTTCCAATTGATTAACTTCACACAGCTAGGTGGACAAGAATCCCAAATTAGCAGCGTATGGAAAGATGCCATGATATTCTTCCTTTGGCAACCTAACAGTGGCTACCTTCTCTTCATTCACCAATTGTACTACTAGTTGCTTCGCCTTCACCTACACCGGGTTGGAATCATTCTTCCTATAATAGGGCTTAGCGACCTGTTGCCTCGTTTCTACCTCCATGGCATCATACTGCTCTATCTTCTCAGCTCGCACAAAAACTTCCTAATAACTATGGAAAGTCTCGGAACCCAGCCTCTTTCGATAAGATGGTAGTGCATCGTCTAAAAGCTTCATGATCATCTTTGGTAGAGATAGGCGAGACTGTAAACGTACGTGTGTAGCCATCCATCTCTCGAAATAGGTCTTGAATCTCTCCCCCTATTTCTATCTCACTGCCTCTAGATTCTGCATAGTAGTGACCATCAAAGTATTGAACCCATAGTGGTCTACCATCACCTGTACATCCCCAATCATAAGCTATGTCCATTGGTAAGTGACTGTACCACTGATAAGTGTATAATTACACTTATTATCACATTAATTTCATACATTAAACACTATAGTTTTAGTCATTTTTATACTTCATATAAAAGATTTCACGTGGTATGTAGTTGTTTTTTATTCAAATGCAGATACTAGGTAAATCTTGGGAGTAAAATAATCAAAAGTGGAATTCTATGAAAAAAGAGTGAAAAAGGCGCAAAAAGATATGTAGAACTCAAAGATTTGGCTTAGGATCGAAACTGTAGAAGATCGGTGAAATTACAAGAAGATTTTTGGGTAAAACTCAATTCACGGTCACGATAATCATTCGCGATCATGACTTTTTTACTTCAGAATCAGAAGTCTGCCAATCCAAGATTCACGGTCACGACATGTGTATCACGGTCGCGACTTGGACGATTTTCTGGTATTATCTTTTTAGTTATCAACCGCCAGATAAGCATGATCAATCACCATCAACTACCAACGAACAGACACCTATCAAAAGTCAACCAATCATGAAAAGGTGCCTATCCATTGTGGATTATATCAAAGCTTCTCAACCAATGACAATGAAGAGATGCAATCTTTCACCAATGGACACAACCCTTAGTTTGGATAGACGCAACCCTTTGAACTTGATAACTAGGACCCCATTCCATTACAATTTCATGCAGTGCAATATAGCATTGGATATGTAAAACATTAGAGTGCAAATAAAGAGTCACATATAGTGTGTGTGTGTGTGTGTAGATAGATTCGCTACATTCTTAAGTGTTAGCGAGAAAATGTTTAAGTGATTCGAATCCTTATTTCGATCACTAAATTTCTCTATATTCCTGAGCCATTGTTTTATAAGTGTACTTGCAAATCACTTATCAATAAAAGTTTTCATTCTTCAACAATTGTTTATTCGATATTCGCAAAGAATAGCATCCTAGCGGAGGTTCTCTATGGGCTGAGACCGAATTCAAAGCAGATGAAAGAATTGCGAGAATTGACGACTCCCATTAAGGAGTGGATACGGTTTGATCAACTTTAGTTTTCACTTGCATACCTTACAACTTTGCTTTGCTTTCTACTTATACTTTCTATTTCGATGTTTATGATATGTCTATGTGCCATAATGCGTAATTCGTGTTAAGTCTTTTATGTTAATCAAGTTATATGCGTTGGAGTTAATTTTAAGAGTAGTTT